>NGKF01000012.1:742743-825894 GCA_002162555.1 Monilinia aucupariae
TTTATGTTTAACGTCTATGTAAGCTAGCTAGGCTCTTGACCTCTTAAAGGGTACTAGAGACGGGTAATATATTAATGGGTTGTAAATCCAAAAGTTTACTATTTAGATATATATTATACAACATTGCTAGATTGAAATACTAAAACCGTTTCCTCCCGGCGATCTTTTACAATTCTAACTCTATTAAATAATCTTTTTTCGTTGTTTAAAGAAACGTTTTGTATTGAAAAGATTAGTTTTTGTTTGTTATACTTAAAAAAAGTAAATATTAAACTATATAGCAATTATATTAGTAAAGAACGCTAAAAAAGCAATTGTTACGTTAAATTGTAGTTTTTGTATTATTATATAAAATATTATATCGCGTTTTATAAATCGCGTTTTAGATTAGGTTTTGAAATAAAGCAAAGAATAAAAAAAGGGGAGAGGAGATAAGAAAAAGATTGAATAAAGCGTTGCGTTGAATGCTATCCGGAGTGTTGCTAAGCTTTTAGTTGCAAAATGTAAAGTATTGTATTATTGTAACAAAACGCTTGAACTTTTTTGAAAAAGCAAAAAGTTGTTGTATATAATCGTATTTTTCCCGAACAATTGCTGGTAAACGGGTGGATTTAAACGATTACAAATGGAACCTTTTAATAAAGATTTTGCAAAAAACGAAATATTTAAAGGTTTTAACTTTATTGTATAAACAATAAATCTTTACGTTTTTATATTTGAAACGTTTATAATAAACTTTAAAATCGTTGTATTTAGATTATAGCGCTAATAATCTATACAATATTGATTTAACAAGTTTAAGTTTTGTAAGCTTTTTAAATATATAATCTAATTACTATTTACAATATTTTCCCGCTAATGTAAACTCGTTTTTGCTTCACCAATCATTCGTTATATTGCAAATTAAGTTTTGTATTATCAAGTTTATCCCGTTAATTGTTAATTACACAATAAGCTTTAGATTTACTATATTGCTTTTTGTATCTGTATTTGTTAACTTATTCGCCGTTTTGTTGTTAATAATCCTTTAATATTTAAGGGATTATTGTATCTTAACTATATACTAATCGATAAATCTATGGTTTTCTAAAAACGCTTATTATAAGATATCCGAAGTATTCGTGCGTTTGTATTATATTATCGAAATGTTATCGATATAAAACTATCTTTGTATATCCATAATAACTAGCAATGTTAACGCTTTTTGTAACCCCTTCAAAACGCTTATTGCTTTTGTATTAAAGATATATAAAAGTATATTAATTGTATTTTTGCTAATAGCGATAAGATTTTGTTCTTAGTAAATCATATAACTATAGTTTATATGTTTATTCGCGTTATTATACGATTCGGATTTATTGAAGAAGATAATAATTATACTAGAGGGTAAAGCGTTTTATCAATTAATAAAACTTTTCGTTATTGTTTTTTTGTTTATTTTCCTTATAAGATTTGTTTTATACCCGAAGGTATAATACAAAAGGGAAAAGATTGGATAAAACGCTTTTGGAAATAATCGATCCGCTATTCGTAACTTTATACTATATTGTATACGATACCTTAATGCAACTAAGCGTATAATAAGCGAATAGCGTACGTTCAACTTTTTAAATCGAAAAGCTATATTAATCCGAATATGTTCTAAAACTACTTCGTAAAGCGAAAGGCCTATATTACATAAATCAATTATTATAAGCGTAATCCTTTAGATTGGTAATATACTTTTTATTGCTATATTGATCATTTTGTTTGTTTTCGTTATATATAACCCTATACGAATGCTTATTGTAATACTTTGTAAATAGTTATCGCTTATATTCAATCTTGTTTGTCCCGAGTATTATGCTTTTGCTTTATATAATAACAAAAGCAAAACGTATATAATTGTAGCTTTTCGTAAAAAGGTTGCAAAAAACCTATATTATATATTAGCAAAATGCTTAATATGCAATGTTACTTTCTATACTTTTTCCATTTGTTCCGCAATATGTTTTTTGAACGTAAACTTGTAATCGAATTATATTTTTAACCATTTTAACGCCGATTGTTTTGTATTGTTCAATATGTTTATTATAGACTGTATAATTAGTATAAGGGAGATAATAGCTTTCAAAGTGTATATATAACGCTTGCAAATAAAATATATTATTTTCAACTTTTCTAATGCAAAAGCAACTTTATTAGTTTATCCCCACACTTTAATCTTTTGTATATTTTGTATAATCGTTATAATATTCTTTTTTAATATATTACTTATTTTGTAAAACGCAATATCGTTTGTATACTCGAAGCAAAAAGTTTGATCCTGGTTTAAAAGTTTTGTTAAATAAAGCATATAAAGTATTGGAAATAAAAGTAAGTTTTAAAAAGTATTGTATTGTATTTGCAATTTGTTTGTATATATATTCTTTAGCTTAACCATTACTTTGCGATCCTATAAAAATAATCGAATCATTTTCAAAAGAATTATAGATTAGTTTTGATTTTGCATTCTTTTTAATAGTTGCCGGGGTAGCAATGTATCGAATGTGCTTTGAATATTCATTGTAATCAATATAACTTTTTGTTTTCTAGCAAAAGTACATTCTATATCGTATACAAATGCTATAATTAGATCTATAACCGATCGTTTAAATAAAGCTTTGTAATATTAAAGGCTTAATGTATTGTACATTAATATTGTTCATACTATTCATTTTGTAATAGTTCGTTTCAAATCTTTGTTTACATAGAATAATAAAGCTATTAAACGTCAAAAATATATAGAGTTTTTATCTTTCTTATCGATTTTGGGTAATATTACTATTTCGGCTAATCGCTAGATTTTAAAGAAATAGCTTTTTTTGAAATAATATTCGAAAAGATTATATAAATATTCTTTAACGTTATTTTAATAAACTTTCAAAAGTTTAATTATAATTTTGTTAACTTTTGGCGAAATATTTGAGATTTCGATAATGTTCCGTTTTATCTTTTTAAAGGATACAATAATATTTTAAAGGAAAATAAAAATATAACTTTTTAATATCGGATCCGCTTTTAAATTGTTAGTATTATCGTATTTATATAATATTTTGTTCAATAAAGTTTATGTTTTCTTTTTTATACTTTCGATCGATTGGTTGTTGATTATAAGCGATGAAGCTTTAAAGAAGAGAATTGTTTTGTATTAGTTTATTACTTTATACAAATCTGCATTATCTAATGCATTATCGATTATTCTTTTTTAATATTTTTTTTTCGCTTTATACATTGCGATAAGTATTCGTTTTTTATTCTCGAAGATTTTGTTAAAGCGTTTATATAAATTGTACACTATTGCACTCTTGTTGATCCATTAAAATATTAATTATGCCCGGTTGCTTATCGATCGCTTTATAATCCGTATCGATTATTGAAATAAATTAATAAACCATTTCGCAATTATTTTCAGTTTAATATCTATAGCGATATTTCCGACTTTCGATAGCCAATATACTTCGCTTTTTATCAAATTAATAAACATATATAAATCGTTTTTGATGATCTTATATTTAATACATTTGCTAAAAACTATACTTCGCTTTGGAATAGTAATGATCTATATATAATAATCCGATTCGCAATTTATATCTCAATATATTATTGTTTTTGCGAAAAATATATTAAAGAAAATAAAATTAATTATATGCTTTACGCAATGAGTAAATATCTTTACCTTGCTAATAAAATCTATACCAATATCTTGTAATCAATTAGTAAACAAAACTTTTTGAATAATCGATATTATCCCTAGTTCGTAAATATTGTATTTCGCGTTGAAATTCTTTTCGACTAGTATATAAAGCGTTAAAGTAATATTTATTATATAATATATTATTATTGTAATATTAAGTTTGCAATAAATATTAACTATATAATAATCGTTTATTTTAAATTATATTATATTTTTACAACGTTTATTATATTGTTATTGTATTTGTATTGCAATCTTTTATTGTATATACAATATAATCTTTAATTATTCGACTTCTTTTTCGATTACCCGTTTCAATTTCCATAAATTGTAAGGGGCATAATATTCGTATATCGAATAATTCTATATTTTGATGTTTGATAAGTTTCAAGGTTCTTGAATACAAACTATATTTATTTTGTTTTTGTAAACAAATTGAAGCAGAATATTATATGCTCCCGCTTCTTTTTCTACATTTGCTTATATTACCATTATATATAGGGTTGGGTTATCCTTGCAACCTTCGCTGTTATATCGATCCGGGCCTTTACTTATTAGAGAGATCGATAGTTTTAATCAATTGCATAATCATCGCAATATCATTGTTGTTAATATTCATTGTATTTTTAACGTAAGCTTTGCGCATATTGTTCCGTAACAAAAGCTTCAAGTTTATTTAACTCGGGATTGCTTTAAAACGTTTCGATATTTTATTTTGCGATATCGCTGTATTTGTTATACATTTAATATTATCGTTTATTTTCTTCGAAATCGTTAGTATTTGGATTTCGATGTAAATAAACGTTAAAGTTCAAGCAACACTTAACTATATAAAGCTTTGTATATTTTGAAACATTTAAAAGTTTTAAGCTTTTGTTTGAAACATATATATTGTTTGTATAATGTATATAGTTATCTTTAAAGCGTACACTTTTTGAATTGCTCAATTGTTTCTACAAATCAATTCTATTTAAACCTTAATCAAATTGCATTATAGTTTATCTCCAATTGTATTGCGAAGCGTTAACAAATAGTTTTTGTATCCTATTGGAAATGAATTATAATATCTATTATATTTTGCAAATATTAGGCATAGTTTGTATATTAATTTTTAATGCTTAGTTTTCGCAATATTACAATTGTTATATTGTATAAGTTTTGTACAACAATAAATATTGCAATAAATTTGATAGTTTTGTTTGTAAAGCTTTATTTAACTACAAAAAAGTAAAAAAATGAAAAGAAGAATAATTCCAAATAAACGAAAAGAAGTGATCAAAGTAATAAAACTAATTATTTAAACGTTTTTTACATTGTTTTCAAAACTTTTAAAGCATTTAACCGGGGTAATATCGGTTTAGATCCGGGCTTTTCTTTTTACTATCTTTTTAGTAACTTTAACTTGTTTATTAATTGTATTAAACAAAATGTTTAGTATTAAACGTATACAATACTAGTTATACTACATCTTTAAGAGATCGAAGTATATAACTCTAATAATTTTATAGATCTTTAATTTATAAATATCCTTCATTAAAACGTTTCTTATCTTTAGGGATTTAAAGTATAATATCTAACCCGATTTACATCCTACTATCTCCGGGATATCTTTGTTTTTGATACCCGGGATAACTTTAATTAAATTCTTTCGAATTAAAAAAAAGCTATTGCAATATAGATTTGCAAAAAGAGTATATCTAGCAAAAATACATTTATTTATTTTTATTGCTTTAATAACATTTTTCTTTACAAAGTTTGCTTTAAAAACTTTATTTTAAAAAGTAATTGGGGGCCCGCCGATTTTAAAGGTTTTAACAATTTTTACTTAAATTATAAAAAGCGAAATTGTTGTTATATTTTCTTTCGCTTTAAAGATTTTAAAGTTTTCTTTGCTTTTGAGGGTTATGCTTATCGTGAAAGCATTCGTTACGCACTTCAAGATTATCTCTTGGATTGATAGAATAGTATATATTTCTTTTTGAATAAAAGTTTTAATAATTTTTTCTAAAAAGTTAATAAATATATTTGTAAATTTGTAGCGGGTTGTTGTTTATTGTTCGGTCTTTTGTAAAAGCCCATTAATTCTTTGAAAAGCTATTAATCTTCTCAATCCTCTAAATATAACAAAAAAGAAAAGTATAGATTTTATCCTCGTTTCAACTTAAGGTTAAAAAGGGGTAAATAAAGAAAAATCGTATTGTTGTATGTAATCGTTATCGATTATCCGCATTGTTTTTGCAAGCATAATAAAGTTTATTTCCGCCATTCGAATTCGAAAAACGCGCTTTGTATGCCTCTTGCAAATGTCAAAACTTTGCGGAATTTGTAAAGTATCGTCGTGCATATCTACTAGTAATGAAATATATCGCGTCGTCGTTGAATGTTATGAACGAGTTCGAGAAATTTAGCTTTGCTAATAACAACATTATTACTTTTTTACTTATTATAATATTCATTAAATATAAAGGAATTATAATTCTCTTTTTTTTAAAGGTTTATTAGAAAAAGATTGGCTTTATATTTTATACAATTATTACTATTCAATTAAACATTACTTTTGCAACTTTTCAATTAAATCATTATTTGATTAATTTATTAAAGAAATATATAAGAGTTATAAATTATTGTTTACAATATTTATGGAATATTAAGTATTTAGATTGTAAATATAGCAAAGATTTATTACTTTAACTTTTATCTTATTTTGATATTTCTTTTGCAAATGATTCTAATTTTAAGCGATTTTTATAAAGATATATTATGTTTTTATTTGAAGGTTCTATTATTTAAAAAACCTTTTGTTAAATTACTATTATTATATTTATTACAAAAGCAAAGCTTTTAAGTGTTAAATATATTACTAAAGAGATTATAGCTATTTTTAAACTTTTAAAAAAGATGAATTTAATGATATAGGAATTTGTTATAATTTATTATAATAATATTTAAACTATTCGTTTTATTATTGAAGAAAACGAATATATTATTACAAAGTTGCATTATATTAATATTTAGAATATATAGTTTTGTTAGGAATACGCGTATAGAAGGTTTTTAATATTCTATTTAACGATTAAAGATATACTTACAAATGGATTAACAAAGAATTTGGATTGTTAATTATTTGAAAGGTTTATATCGTTGATTAATTTATAAGATATTAAATTATATATTATAAAAATCGATTAAATCTTATACTTTAATATTATATAATCTATAATAACATTTTTCCTTTATTGCCCACTACTTTTTTTGGCCTTTCGCTTAATAGCAATAATCTAAACTAAATCCTATATTTTTTGATTATTATCATTATTATCGTTACACTTTATAACAAAGTTTATAAAAGTATTTGCAAAACAATTTGTTACAATAGGATTTGTATCGCTTGCATTCTTTAAACCTTTTAAATATAGCTTCTTTTTCTTTTTTTTTTCTTTTTACAATTATCTTTTTTTTTTCCTTTTGCTTTTTTGTTAATCTTTTTTCTTTTTTTAATTTCTTTTTATAGTAGAATAGTATTATTCTCAACATTGTTTTAAACGATTTAAACTTCTAAATTTCATTTGTTATTATTATTTTTAAGTTTTCAATATAAAGGGTAGAACTATTTATCAATTTCATTTTTTCTTCAACTTTAGTTTTAAAAAAATCGATCGCTATTACGTATAAATAACTAAAAAGCTTAGTACAAAAGTAATTATAACATTTATAATACTTTATATCGATTAAATTAGCATTGCAATAGTATACATTATCGCTTTGCTTAGCGATCAACAATTTTATATATTGAATGCAAAATACAATATTTCTTTTTTCCTTTATCTTTAGCTTTTTGCATTTAAATACTTTTCTTTTTATTTCTTTTTTTTTTCCTTTCCTTTTTCCTTTTATAATTATCTCCACCTTTCTCTTCTTAACATTATAAATACTAGCACTATAAATACTAGAATTTGCAATTTCTTCTGCTTTACTCTTTACAAACTTTTTATTTTCATTAAAACTAATACTTTGAAAAGGGGGTGAACAACCCTAGTAATTATTACCAAAAGGATCTATAGGATCGTTTAGATCCTTTTTTTTCTTTTTTTCTTTATTTCAAATTGAACCGAATATTAGAATAACATTAATATTATATTAAACAATTAGTAGAATTAAAAATACTTATTTTATACTTTCGCGTATTGCGTTTTGTAGAATCAATTGTAGCTATTTACGAAGAAAGAGCCATTAGTAGTAATGATTTGATAAGAGCGTTTAGAAAGAGGGTTCTAGAAAACGCTAATTAAAGATTATATTAAAAGTAATAACAAGTATATATATTACCTTTATCGTTAATTGGTAATTCTCTTTGAACTAGTGTAACTTCAAAAAACAAAGGGCTTTTATTTTCTTTTTTTTCTTTCTTTCTTTTTTTTTCTTTTTCTCTTTTTTTCTTTAATTGTATACTAAAAGTAAAGGGAGGTAATACTATAGCCAAATAATCGATCAGGATAAAGAATGAATTCATCTTATTTCTCAACATTTCTTTCCCCTCTAAAATCGAATTAAAAAGTAAAGAAATCCTATTAAAAGGATATTTATACAATTTAAAACTTTTTAAAGAAAAAGTTAATCAATAAATAAAAGAGAAGTATATATTGCAAAAATTATTTATATAACTAAAATAAAATAAATACTAAAAATAAACTATTAAATTATATAAAAAAGCTATATTTGGTTATATTAAAAAGATTGTATAGTTTCAAGTTTAAAACGTAAATATTTAATGGTTTAAACCTACAATATATTATATTTTATAAACGATATCGTTTATTATTTAAATAACAATTGCTATTGAAAAACAATCTAATTTGATGATTAAATAACGATTTCTTTGTTTTTTTTGTTATTAATACTATTAAGTTATTATTAACTAAAATTATATACATTGCTATTAATAATACATATATACAACAATAAATATTTATATTGATAATTTATATAATGCGATTTTATTGTTTATATATTTCTTTTATTATATTTGCAAATCAATAATATTATTATTGCTTTGAAAAATGTATTATAGAATATGGCTATTTCTAATGTTATTTCTATACTTCTAATATATTCTTTACTTTTTTTATTTATTTATATTTGAGTATACTAGCTTTACTATAGTAAAGGCTATATATTCTTTATCGAGGTACTATTTTTACCAAAGCATTATTATTGCCTTATATTACATCTATATATAAACCTTTAATTATTAGAATTTGAGATCAAGTTAATCAAGCTTTTCTCTATTATATGAATCTAGTTTCTATTATCTACACTATTAAACTATACCTTTGTATTGTCTCTCGATTCCCACTACCGTAACTTATATCATACTATCGCAGAATAAAAATGATTTAATTAATTCAAACAAATAATACTTTATAAAGCAAATGATTAATTTATAAACAAAAATAACAAAATCTATATCATTTATAGCTTTAATTTGAAGAGATATCGGAATGGAATATTATAATTAAGAAAATATTGAATAATCCGTTAATACTAATAAAAAACAAATATTATTATTTCTATTTTCTTTATTTATAAACGATTTCGGAATATATAGAAATGTATATTGCGTTTTGAAAACATTTTATATTATACTAATATATTTCGATTATAAAGATAAAAAGATATTCAATAATTTGTTTATTTGGATTTTGGGCTTTTGTAATATTAGTATAAAAAATGTTATTAGTAATCTAAAGTTTAATATAAAAGCTTTAAATTAAAATATAATAATAAAGATTGAAAAATAAAATACAAATATTAAAATATATTTTATTGTTTTGATAATAAATATGCCGCAAACAACAAATAATTTTGGATTTATAAAATATAATATTAATCGAGGTTATTAAGTTTGTTTTATTATCAAAAAAGGAAAAGCTAATTGGGATTATAATATTATAATAAATAGTTATTATTATTACGATATTATATATATTTATCGACTAAGGTTTAATATATAAGCAAATAATAAATACAAAAAATATTTTTAAGAATTTGATATACGAAAAAAAGCCTTTATTATATCAAAATTTGCATTATATTTGGATTTGATATTGATATTGAAATATAAATATATTATATTATATTATATTCGAAATAGTATAAGATTGATCAAATATTAATAAGATTATTGTATAATAATGAATTAATAAAACTTAAAAAAATAGCGTTTATCAAATGTTTATAAACGTTTGTTTTTTTACCAAATTTATTATAAATTCAAAATCCAATATACTTGTTTTTATAATCATTATCTAAAATTAATAAAATATTAGTTTTAATATTTTTGATATTGCGATATTATAGTTGTTTAATTTAATAAAAAACAAGTTTTATATAAATATTATTTGCAAATATTCAAAAGTTTATATTTATAAAAATATTAATAAAATATTTTCAATATATAGTTTATATATTATTGAAACTTTATAATTGTTTGAATAAGTTTGTTTCAAAAGAAAAAGGGAAAATAATATTATATACATTGCAAATTATATATAAAATATTAATAAATGCAATATAAATAATGAATAGTTGAGTAATAAATAATCAAAATATCGATAATAATAAAGATATATAATTAGATTTTCCAAATATAGATAACATAATTGATCAAGAAATCAATAATTAAATAAAAAATAATAATATAAGGAATATAAGGAATTATTAATAAAAGGTAATATAAAAATAATTGTTTAAAATATTTTATTAAAGCAATAAAAAGCAAAATTAAACAAATAGGAAAAATTATTAAATTTATCAAATATATATATAGATTTGTATTTATTAGATAATATATTAGAATATAAATATATTATAAATTGCAATATATTTAACAACGAATAAAGTTATAAATATATTCAATATCTTTTAGTATTATATAAATATTAATTATAACTTCAGGAAATGAAAGGTTTAAATTAATATAATATTGCTTTCTAATTTTATAATATACCTTTTCGTTAAAAATGTTATATTATAATTATTATATTTTGGTTTTGTAGAAGTATAAGTATATGATTTTCTTGAATTTATAAAACTAATAAAATTGATTAAGGATTATTGTTTTAAGTTTATTTATAGCTTTATATTATTTACAAAAAGAAATTATAATGATTAAAATATTGAAGATTATAAAGGATTAACAATTGTTAATAATAAATATTATAAAAATATATTTACAAATTTGAAAGGGTATAATGATTTAATATAGAATATAATTAAATATAGTTTTTAAATTCTATTAAAGTTATTTAAATTGTTTATATTATTGTTTAATTATCTATTTTGGATTAGGTTTATTTGAAGTTTTAATAAAGATAAATAAAAGAATTGAATTTGATTATTGTTACGGGATATGGCTATCCCTGGTGTTATTCCTGTACTTTTAGTACATTTCTTACTCTTCTTACTTATTCGTATTTGAGTATACTAGCCCCATCACAACAAAGGCTATATATCCTTTATCGAGGTAATACTTTTACTAAAGCACTATTATTGTTTTATATTATATTTATATATAGATCTTTAATTATTAGAGTTTGAGGTTAAATTAATTAAGCTTTTCTTTATTATATAAATTTAGTTTCCATTATTTACATTATTAAACTATACTTTTGTATTGTTTTTCAATTCTTATTACCGTGATTTATATTATATTATTATATAATAATTATAAGCTCAATTAACTTTTAATATTGCTAATATCTTATTATCGCTTTAATTGATATTTTCACGATTTTTATATTCTTTTTATCACTTTAATATTTTCAAATTCTACTATTAGTTTTTATTTAAACCTTATCATTTTCATTATAGCGTTTATTTTTGTTAAGCTCAATATTAGCGATGATTAACCAAAGTAATATATCGGATTACAAAGTCTTTGTATTTTATACAACCTTTAAAGCATTTTTAATTTTGATATTAAATTTTTATTTGATTACAAGTTTATCGATTGGTTAATTATTCCGAAACTTTTTCTTTTTATCTTTAAAACGATAGCTAATTAATTGAATTGTAAATATATTGCGAAATTTGTAAAGGATATCGCCGAATACAAGTTTGCTATTGCAAAGCTTATTGCAAATATTGCTATAAAAAAGGCTTTAAAATCAAAAACTTTTTCTTTAATTCGATTCGAATATTTTGGCTATTTAATTCCGAAGAATGCTTTGGAAAAGTATACAATTCAAAAAGTCGATTATCGCAATTATTAAAAGGAATATAATTCGAAATATAAAAAGTATTAAAATATATATATTTGAATAATTACAACAATTAATTTTGTTTATTTGATAAATCTTTAAATAAATGTAAAGAATAATTATATATTTCGATAAATAATAGATTATTTTAAATTATATTTTTGCTTTACAAATGATCAAACCATTATAAAAGTTTAAAAGAATTATTTTGATGTATTTGTATTTGTTATTATCGCTCGAATTAATAGTATTAAATAAGTTCAAAAGTAATGGATTACTTATCAAAAAGCAATAATCTACAATATCTTTAATATCAAAGAATTATTAATTATTAAAAAGTTCTTTGTTATAATTAAAAAGTTCAATCCTTATTAAACTAAAGATATACAATAAAAAATTATTATTATTCTTTTTTACATTAACAAAAAGCTTTTTACTTTGAAACAAATTAAACGAAATTTTCTTTTATTAATATAAAATGCCAAAAAAGCACTTTTCAAAAAAGCTTATATTATACTTTCAAATTATTCAATTTTATTTAACCTTTCTTTATCCAATCCTTTTTTATCCAATATTTTTTTTTCCAATGAAGCTTTTTGTTCTAATAATAAATCTTTTAATAATAACAAATCCAAATGTTTTTATTACAAATATATTGATTTTCGCAAATATTAATACATTATTGATATATATTATTATTTGCAATAAACTTTTATATCTAAAAGTGATATTCAGCACAAAATTATATGAAATGATATCAAAATTCAAAATATCAAAGTATATCTAAAGAATTCAAAATAAAAGAATTTGTATAGAGTATTAAAGAAAAAAAATTGATTAAATGCTATTGTTAGTTTTAATACTATTAATAAAAAAATAAATCGAAATTCTTTTCTTTTTTTGTAACTATTATTAGTATTACGTTAATAAAATCTAAAGATTTCAATAGTATATACTTTTTCGCTTTATTAATTTTTTTTCATTACTTTTTTTAAAGCATTTTTTTTGATAATTATAATACTTTGCATTTGGTTAACAATATTAAGCTTTTGAACAAAAGTATATATCGATCAATAAATATTATTAATTTTATTGAATTTGTAACTATTTTCTTTTTTGTTTTTAATAAAAGTATTTGTATATTCAAAAACCTTTTATACAACAAATTCGATTTTAATACTAGGAATTTGATATTTAACAATATAGCTTTTATATTAAGCTTTTATATCAATCTAATTTCAGAATCTTTTATAAAGGAAAAGAAAGCGTGGTTTTGTAATAATAACGATATATTAAAGATTGGGTTTGTAAAAACCAATTGTATATTAATCAATTGTATTCGAAAATATAAATTAATTATTATTGAATACAAATCTGTTTTTTTATTTTATTTTTTTAATCCTTTCCTTTTTTTGTTTTTATAAATCGCATTGTAATAATATATTCGATTGTTTTTTGTTAAATCAATCAATTATATCGATATTTATATAATTAATCTATTTTAAGAAAGGATTTTAATAAGCTTTAATATAAGAAAGCAAAATATTTAAATAAGAAAGCTTTAAAGTATTTAATTTGTATAATTAAAAAAATTAGAATTAAAAGAATTACTAAAGTTGATTATATTGATTATATTATTATATATATAAAACAAATTGTTTTATATAAATTTAATAATTCTTTTTTTTTAAAACTTTTCTACAAAATCCAATAAGATCTTTTTAATTTTCTTTATAAATATATTAACGTTTTTTGACTATTAATTATTAAGAATATATTTAATAACAAAATATTCTTTTTTATTTTAAATCAAAAATTATATATCGAAGTTTTCGAAATATTATAGAACTTTGTAGTATAAATTTATCGCAAATATAGATTCAATATTGTTATTATAAAACAAAACAATAATATATCAATTATTAATATTAAAAGCATTATTATTTTTGAGAATTAGATTGTTAAAGAAAACTTTAAACTTGAATTTTCATTTTTATATATATATAAACTTAACAATAATATTGAATATACAAATCAAGAAATTATAACAAAATAAATCAAAATAAAAATCTTTTTAAAATTATTCGATAAAATGTAAATAGAAATAATTTAAACCGTTATTTATTTTTACAATATAAATTCTTTGAAAAACAAAAGCTTTAAATGTTTAAACAAAGTTTTTGATTTTTGATTTTGTTAATATTTTTAATAATACAATTCTAACTTTGTTAAATTTGCTACAAATGATTTGAAATTTAATTAAAGCGATATATATCGCTATAATTATTATATATACTTATTGAATAAAAACAAAAAAGCCGATATAAAAAATAAATAGTATAAAACTAATTCGAAAGCTTATATTAAATATTTGATTAAATATATACTTAGGATATATATCTATAGGATCTGGATTTCGAAATTTAATAAAGTTATTATCATTTGGAATATTACTTTCGATAAACGTTATATTTATAAAATAAACAAAGTTTATAATATTATGAATATTATATTTGATTTTGATTTTAAGAATTTTGTTAAGAAACTTGATATTTATAAAGAAACGAATATTGATAAAACTATATTCAATTATAAATCAAATAATTCAATTTTAATTATAAACAAAAAGAATATATACGTTTTTTAAAGCTATATATACCCTAAAAACTTTTATTAAGATATCAACTTCGAAAATGAATTTAAAAGATATTAAAATATTGATATTTCTCGAGCCGGTTTCTTTATTATTTAATAATAAAAATTATAATAATCTAAAAGAATCTTTTTCATCGATTTTATAAGCTTTGGAATTTATAAAAAAGATAGAATTTAATATTGAAGTATAATTAAATTGTTTAATATCAATAATTGAGGATATATTAAATAATAATTAAATTAATTTTATTAATTGTAGATCTTTACGCTTTTTTGTTGTATCTTTAATTATTTAAAGTAATAGAATGGATTACAAAATTATTAAAGTATTAGTTCAAATTTAAAATCAAATTTATAATTCCCAAAACAAAGATTTAATAATTGTTAATAAAGCATTTAATATTTCAAATTAAATAAAGAACAAAACAAAATCTTAATATAAATTGCTTTTTGTTGAATTAATAAAAGTTTTTATACTTTATAAAATCGAAGAATCAATTATACTTTTTTAATCTTTATCAAAAATATATACAATAAAGAAATATTAAAATTAATATACTTCAATTTTTAATTTCCATTATCCTTTTAAGCAAACTTAAACAATTCAAATAAAAATACTTAAAACTAATTTCAATCTAAACAAAGTTTAATCATTTTCTAATTATTAATTTGATCGTTTTGATCAACCTATTAATTAATTATATCCTATATAACGCTTTCAATATTTATATCAATAAAATATCGGAAATAAATCGATTAATATATTTATTAGAATAGTTATTGTATAATCTTTAGAATTAATTCGAAATAATAATTTCTTAAACGAATTCTATAATACTTTTTGATTAAATCAAAATAAACTAGATAATTCAAAAGAAAAGAATAAGTTTATTACATTTTACAATGTTATTGCTTTTGCAATTAGTTTTAAATTAATTCTTTCTTTGCTTTCAAAATTTTCAAATGTTTTTTTAAAAATGCTCAAATCTATTATATTACTATTTCTTTGCTTTTATAATCAATTAAATAAGTATGTTTTTGGATTTTAATTTAAAAAAGATTATAATAAAAGATTAAAAACTTTAAAAACAAACAAATCTAAAGGAAAATCGAAATAAAATTAAACAATACTTATTCGATTCTTTTTTAATAAATCTTTGATTACAAAAACAATTTTGAAAAGTATATAAATCGATATTATTTATATTTAGTAATTCGAAAAGATCTTTAAAATAAAAGTATAATCGAATTTATTTATATTGCGATTTTCGTTGTTAAATCGTTTTGTATTATAATAATTATAATTATTAAATACAATTTGAAAACCAAACAATTTAATATTATTAATGCTTTTGTTAATATTATAAAAGATTCTAATAGTATTCTTGTAGTATATTTATTTTCGAATAAATATAAAATGTTTAGCAAGTATATTATTATTGATTAAGTTTTATATAGTTTCCAAGATTTATTTGTTTTATAGTATAAGGAATTTACTATTACTTTTATAACTTTTAATATAATACAATACAAAAAAAAACTGTATATTTATATAACTTAAAACAAATATATTTCAATATTTTTCTTTATAAATAATATTCAAATTATTTATTATAGAAAATATATTAAAATAATTTACAAAATTATCGAAAGAATCAAAAAGAAATATAAACTATACAATTTAAATAAAACCTTATAGTTTTTAAGAATTCGAATTTTAAAGGATCGAAAGCTATATAAGCTCTAATTAGCTTATAATATTTATATATCCAAAATAGCTAAGAAATTCGGTTTCGTTACTAATAATATCGTTACTCTTTTATTTATTATAATATTCATTAAATACAAAGAAATCGTAATTCTTTTTTTTATAAAGATTTATTAAAAAAAGATTAGCTTTATATTCTATACAATTACTACTATTCGATTAAACATTGCTTTTGCAATTTTTCAATTAAATCATTATTTGATTAATTTGTTGAAGAAATATATAAAAGTTATAAATCATTATTTACAATACTTATAAAATATAAAGTATTTAGATTATAAATATAACAAAGATTTTTTACTTCAAGTTTTATTCTACTCCGATACTTTTTTTGCGAATGATTTTGATTTTAAGCGGTTTTTATAAGGATATATTATATTTTTATTTAAAGGCTTTATTATTTGAAAGGTTTTTTATTAAACTATTATTACTATATCTATTACAAAAATAAAGCTTTTGAATATTGAACGTATTATTAAAAAGATTATAGTTACTTTTAAACTTTTAAAAAAAGTTAATTTAATAATACAAAAACTTATTACAATTTATTATAATAATACTCAAACTATTTGTTTTATTGTTAAAGAAAACAAGTATATTACTACGAAATTGTATTATATTAATATTTAGAATATATAACTTCGTTAAAAATATACAAATCGAAGGTTTCTAATATCCTATTTAGCGATTAAAGATATATTTACAAATAAATTAACAAAGAATTTGAATTATTAATTATTCGAAAGATTTATATTTGTTGTAATCACGTGTAGCGCTATACCTAGTTAGGTGTCTCCACCTTATATACTTAGTAGAACACATATACTACTTCTAGCATATTAGACAATACACACTCTACTACTACAATAAGTTATAACCTCGTATTGTACATTTATTAAAGCAACTTGATTATTATCTTATTGATTAAAACGATAATATACGTCTTTTCCGAAGAAAACGATCGCTTTTCCACTCATTTCCGTTAGAAAAATCACATTTTTATTATTTTCATCATCGAAATTTTCATCAAAAACCTTATTTTTATCAATACCTCCTTAACATTATTATATTAAGCATTGTTATAATTAAATGAAGTTCTATCATTGTCTTTACAAAAAATAATTATACAGATTATTACGATTTTTGCTTAATAGTGTTTGCAAACGCAAATTGCATTGATATTATATTTAGCAAAAAAAAACAATTTGTTTTTAAGCCTTCAAAAAAGCTTATAATAAATGAATTTACTACAAAAGATTGTTAAGGGATTATGAATATAGTAATAATAGTAATTCATAATCGATTTGATCTATCTATAGCTATAATTACGCTAATCATACAATTTGTCTATGATATATACAATAATAGATGTTTTATAAGGAAAAAGTAGAAAAAGCTTCTACAAAACAACCTCTTATCCTCTAAAAGATCTTCAAGATGCTTATGATTATTGTTCATCCTATCAAACATTGATAACCCGTGATATCGGCAAATTGAAGTCATTCTATTCTGCTTTATTAATTAAAGTTAATATATCGAATATAGTATCGCAAAGGATAATTGTTTTAAAAGCAAAATTTGAAAAAGTATTAACTTTTTTTATAAAAAAAAAGAGTATTGCTATAACTATTATAACTTTAAAGCTTATAATTCTTTATTATAGTATAATAAAAAAAGGCTTTATTAATATAAATTCTATTAATGTTTAGAAAACGTTATCGATTTATAATCGAACTTTTAATGTTATTTATATATCAAATATAATGAAATCGTTTTTGAAAAAAGAATTTGATTACAAAAACAAAACTATTCGGATCTTCCTTACAAAATTAAAATTATATTAATAAGCATTTATTGACGCAAAAAAACCAATAACAAATAAAATGATAAAGGATATATTTTTGATATATATATCAACGTATAACATAAACAATGATTTTTATTTACGTTAATATACTTAAGAAAACATTGAAAAAGATTATAACGCTCTTTTAAATAATCGAAAAGTCAACTAAAATTGTTGTATTTATTGCGAAATCCTTAAATAAAAAAAAACAAAACAATTGCGATAGAAAAGATAGTTGTAAAAATGATTATAAAAGAAAATCAAAAGGATTATATAATCGAAATGAATTATCTCGAATCGGAAAAATTCAATATTATAATTGTAAAAAGTATAAACATTTCAAAAAAAAGTATTATATATTCAAAAAGAATGAAAAACATATTTATAAAGCTTTCGCAAATAATAAAGATTCTAATTTTAAAAAAGCAAAAGTAAATATAATATTAAATAGCAATTATATTTCTTTTTATTATTTTAATATCTTTTTTGAAACAAATAATAATGATTTAAAATAAATATTTGATTTAAAAACTTTTTATTATTTCATTAATTAATTTAAAACTTTAAATAACGTTATAAAATAGTTTATATTACAAAAAGTTCGAATTGTAAATAAATTATTTGCTTTAAATATAATATACAGAAATATACAAATTAACAAATTTATATTTCTCGATATATAGTATATAAAGAAATTTGGGATAATACAATTGATTTCTGTTAATTTTCTCATCAAAAATAAATGCAAAATAATTTTCGAAAAAGAATCAATGTTTTGTTGAAAGTTTAACTAATTAAAATTTGCAGCAAAAAAAGCATTTGGTTATTATATTATACAAAATTTTGTATTACAATTTATTAATTTTATATTTGAAAAGCTTATTATTATAAATAATATTGATTTTTATAAGTTTATATTCAATTTAATATATTATTGATTTGATTATCTTAATTACAATTAACTTTAAAAGTTTTCAAAAGTGTATACAAACTTAAAATTATCAAGAAAACGAAAATCGACAAAAAGATTAATATATTTATTTTGTTTAACAAAAAAAATAAAAAAGCATTTTAATAAATATATAATTATTAAAATGTTTACGATTTTATATCGTTTTTATTATAATCTTTTTGAAATTCAAAAGATATTTCTTTTAAACAACAAATACTTTATAGTAATTGTAGATAACGCTACAAAGCTTATATAAATCAAATATATTTCTAATAAATTCGCAATTACAATTGTGCTAATATTTTTAGCTTTGTTTAAATTAATCGAAATAAAGTTTAATAGTAAAATCGTTATAATATATTGATAATAATAAAGAAAAGTTTGAAATCGTTTTCCAAATAAAGATTTCGAAAAAAAGCATACAATTTAAATCTTTTCTTTTAGAAAAACATATTATAAACAACATTACTAAAAAGAAAATACAGGATATAAATATTATATTAAGAAATCTTTTAATAAAGTTAAAAATATTTTCGATTCAATAAGAAATTATTATATTGTATACTATTTATTTAAAGAATCGATCTTTTATAAAAGCATTGTTTTTTAAAGAAGTTAAAATATTCTTAAAAGTTATAACACTTTTTAAAGCCTATAATAATCGTTAATCAGATTTACAAAAGCTGAGAATATTCGAATATATAGTATTTGCTTGCAATCCTCAACAATCAAAACAAATTATGAAAAAATTTGAATCAAAAGTATTAAAAAGAAAATATTTTTTTGTTGATATAGAAAAAAGCCAAATTTATAAGTTTTTTAATCTTTTTATTTTGAAGATAATAAAAACGGCAAATGTTGATTTTGATAAATACAAATTCTTATTGAAAAACAATTCAAATATATTGAATTATATAAAGATTTTGATAAAATCGAAAGGGAAAGCGAATTAGATAGAAAATCAATTTATAAAAGATTAATAAAATCAAAAAAGGATTTATATTAATACAAAATAAAGAAAAGTTTTTATAAATTTAAATATTGATATAAAACAATTAAAAGCTTTTATAAGTTTAAATATTAAATCAAAACAATTAAAAGTTTTTATAGCTTAAACTATAACAATAAAAAGTTAAACTTCTTTATAAATTTAAATAGAAATGATTTTATTTAGAATCCTCATTCAAAAAAAGCTTTTTCTATAGTAATTACAATTTGTAGCTTGCAAATACAAACTGGAATTAAAGAAGTTATAAAGAACGAAAAAAAAGTATAATAAGAATTTAATATAGTATATCTATATACAAATGCTAATATTGAAACTATCGATTTGAAGAACGCTTTAGATTCGAACTTTAAAGTATAAATAAAAGCAATCAAAATAGAATTAATTAGTTTAAAAAACAATAATATTTTTGAAATGATTAATAGTATTTTTTTGAAAAGGAAAAAACTTTTAAAGTCTAAATGGGTTCTATAGAACAAGTTTAATCAAAATGGTAAACTAAAAAGAAGAAAAACTAAATTAGTAGTTAAAGGATTCCTATAAAAGTATAGAATCGATTTTATAAAAACATTCGCGAAAATTGCAAGATATTTTATATTACAAGCTTTTCTAATCAAAACAATAAAAAAGAATTTAGAAATTAACAATATAAATTTCAATACAACGTTTTTGAATAAAAAATTGATCGATATTGAAATCTTTATAGAGATTCTATAATTTTTTGAAAAGGTATTTGTTTTGAACTTTATTAATAGTTATCTTAAACTTAAGAAATTATTTTATAAATTAAAACAAACTTTAAAAATATAATAACAAGCAATTAAATTATTCTTTAAAAGTATAGATTTATAAACTTCAATAATAGATTCTAATTTTTTTATTGAAAAAAAAGTATATATTTTATTTTATATAAATGATTTATTAATATTGGAATTACGATTTGTAATTAATATAATCAAAAAGATTATAAATTAAAGATGAAAATATAAAAATCTTGGATTAATACAAATCTTTTTAAAAATCCAAATCAAATAAAACAAAGCTTAAAGATCTTTCAAAATATATTAAAGAATATATATCAAAAAGCTTTTAGAACAATTCAAAATCTACAATTCAATATTTCGAAATCTTTCTTTTCTTATTAATACTATACTAAAATCAATTACAATAGCAAAGCTATTTAGCGAAAGCAATAAAGCTTTATATTTATAAATTGTTAAATTAAGGATTTATTTAATAAACAGAACGAAAAGCGATTTTGCGTTCCCAATTGATTAATTCGCAAAAATGATACATACTTTTGGAAAAAAGCATTTAATCTTTACAAATCACTTTTTAAAATTCTTCGATAATATAATCGATATTGGTACAACTTATTCAAATCGATTACAGTATTTATTATATTCCTATAATATTTTTACAAATATTATATAAGACTTAAAAGCAAATCGAAAATCGATACAAAAAGTAATTGTTATTCGATATAAAAACGCAATAATATAATTTTCAAATAAGCAAAAATTTATAGTACTTTGTACAATGAAAACTAAGATTATAATTGCAAATGAAAATGCAAAAAAGGTTATATAATTTGAAAAGCTAATTATCGATTGAAAAGAATAAATCTTTTCAAAGCCATTTATATTTACATTGTATTGCGATAATAAAAGCAATATTGATTGGATACAAAAAAACAAGTTTTATAGCAAAACTAAATATATTAGTATACAATAGCATTTTATACAAAAGAATATAATTGAAAAGAAAAAGCTTTAAGTAATATGAATCCTTAGCTTTGAACAAAAAGCTAATATCCTTACAAAACAATTGATTTACCCTGGATTTTTGATTTATAGCAAAAGAATTAGTCTTGATTTCGAAAAGCATTAAGGGAACTTTTGTATTGCAATACGATATAGTTGTAAAGTATTGAACTTTTATAAAGAGATATAAATATTGCGATAATAATAGATCGTTATCGCAAAAATTAATAAGGCTTTAGGATATATATATAACGCTAAGAAATCGAAAGTAGTGAAAAAAATGGTTGTTTTTATAAAGTGTTCAATTGTACAGATTTTTGGGTTTGAAATGGACCAATTAGAATGCGTTTTGGGCTTACATGGAGATTTGGGAGATATAGGATTATTAGCGTCAAAAGGCATTTCAAAAAGCCTTCAAAAACGCTTTTTAAAAGGCCTTTTCTTTACGTAATTCTAATGATCGAATTTGACTATAAAAAGGCTATTGTAATCATATATAGCGCTATATTTAGTTAAGTATCTCCACCTCATATACTCAATAGAATACATATACTACTTCTAGCATATTAAACAATACACACTCTACTACTACAATAATATTATTGATTAATTTATAAAATACTAAATTACGCATTATAGAAATCGATTAAATCTTATATTTTAATATTATATAATCTATAATAACGTTCTTTTTTTACTATTTGCTATTTCTTTTAGCCTTTTGTTTAATAACGATGGTTTAGGCCAAATTCTATACTTTTTGATTATTATCGTTATTATTGTTATTTTTTGTAATAGAGTTTATAAAAGCATTTATAAAACAGTTTATTACAATAAAACTTATATCGCTCGTATTTTTCAAATTTTTTGAACATAATTCCTTTTCCTTTTCCTTTCTTTTCACAATTACCTCTTTTTCTTTTTTTTGTTTCTTTTCCAACTTTTTCTTTTTTTTCAATTCCTTTTTGTAATAGAACAACATTATCCTCAATATCATCTTAAACGATTTAAATTTTTATATTTCATTGATTATTATTTTTATATTTTCAATATAAAAAGTAAAACCATTTATCAATTTTATCTTTCCTTTAACTTTAGCTTTGAAAAAGTTGATCGTTATTATATAGAAATGATTAAAGAATTTAATACAAAAGTGATTATAGTATTCATAGCATTTTACATTGATTAAATTATTAGTATTGCGATAATATATACTATCGTTTTGCCCGGCGATTAAAGATTTTATATATTGAACATAAAGTATAACATTTCTTTTTCCTTTTATTTTTAGCTTTTTATATTTAAACGCTTTTCTTTTCACTTCTTTTCCTTTTTCCTTTCCCTTTCTTTTCCTTTTTATTTTCATAACTATTTCCACTTTCCTTTTCTTAGTATTACAAATGCTAAAATTTGCAACCCTTTCCGCTTTATTCTTTACAAACTCTTCATTTCTATCAAAACTAACATTTTAAAGAAAAAATAAATAATCTTAATAGTTATTATCAAAAGGATTTATAGGATTATTCAAATCTATTTTCTCTTTTTTTTTTATTTCAAATTTAATTAAACATTAGAATTATATTAGTATTATATTAAGCAATTAATAGATTCAAAAGTATTTATTTTATATTTATATATATTATATTTTGCAGAATTAATTGTAGCTATTTGTAAAAAAAAGGCTATTAATAATAATGCTTTAACAAAAACGTTTAAAAAAGAAATTTTAGAAAATACTAGTTAAAGGTTATATTGAAAACAATAATATATATAACCATTATTTTTGTTGTTAATTGGTAATTTCTTTTAAACCAATGTTGAAAGAACTATGAACTCAAAGAAAGGATTTCGGTCACGTATACATGAATGGAGTTGCTTTTCATATACTTATAATTCAATATAGTAAAAACAACTCGAAAATTATAAGATTATAATACAAATAAACCTATTTATATTCCTTTTTTTTATTAATATTAATATATTAATGATATAATCCTATAATTACGTAATCTTTAGTTATATAATCCCAATTACTTATCTTTTATATCTAATTATTAATAATTATATAATTTGCAATTATATAATCTTTAATCATATAATCCATATTCTAATATTGGCAATTCTTTAAAAAAGTAATTGGATTATATTTATAATAATAACCTTCAAAAAGAAACAAAATAAATAACTTTTTAAAAATCATTTTTCTTTTTATAAAAAAATCTTTTTCTTCCTTATTTCTTTTTTCATTTATTCTATTACTTTGATATTGATTATATTGTTATTAACGAAATCCTTTAAAGTTTAATATATTTTTGATTTAATTATAATATCTATTAGATTTGATTCTTTGTTAATCTATTTGATTTTTACAATTTCTTTACATTTATATAATTATCGAAATGCTATTATATCGATCATTAATCTTTTTTCCTATATTATTCCAAGTTTCGTAAAACATTAATAAAATGATTTGGAATCCATACAAATTGTAAATAGAATCTTTTGATTAATAAAAATCTTATTAATAATACTCTTAATTATAATATTAATATCGAATTTTAATAATATTGTATATAACTTCAATACTAATACATTTCTTATAACTTTTTTATATTTAATCAAAAACTAATAGATTAAGTTTACTTTATTATATTTATTTATTAATACAATAATATATTTGATTTATAAAGAAAGATTTTTATTATTGGCAAAAAACGTATCAATAAATATTATTAATTTCAACGAATTTGAATTTAATATCATATATTTCAAACTTTTTGTTTTATTATCTATTTGTTATTAAATACATTTATTAAAAAGATCCACATTATCTTTATTTGAATTAGTTATTTGGGTAATAAAAGATAGATTAAAAAATGCTTTAAATTAATTTATAATAATAATATATACTTTTTGTATATATTACGTAACATATTAATTCTTTGAAGTAATAATCTTTTTGAGTTTTTTTTGTATTCTAGATATATTCTTTAATTAAATTTGAATTAATTAAAGATTTTGATATTGTTTTTTTTAATTGAAATAAATATTTTCGTTTTTATCAAGTATAATCGTATTATTATTGAATTTGAATAAACTATTAATAATAAATTCTTCTCTATTCTTAATCATAAATCTTACTTTTTGAAGTTGATTTTGTTTTTGAATAGCAAATTGTTTATTGTAAACGATAAATATATTATTTGTTGAAAATCTAATAATAGTAAATACTAAATTTTTTATTATTATATATAATAAATATGGGTTATATATTAATTAAATTATTCCAAGAGTATTAGTATAATATTTATAATAAATACTAAATCAATGATTTCTAGTTTCCAAAATATTATAAAAAGATTATACTATTTGAAATAAAAATCCTTTTGATATATCTAATTCAATTAATGATTGAATATAGAATTTATAAATTAAATTCGAAATCGATTATATATATATTTATATAATATCCCGAATAAACATTTTAATATTTTTGTTTTAAATGTAAAGAATAGTTATAGTATTAAAAATAATTCGTTAATTAATTTGTTGAATAATAAATAATTAAATTAATATTATATTTTTGTTTTGATTTTTAAAAACTTGAACAATTAATTATAATTTGTAAAAAACTTAATTAATATCTTCATTTTTCATTTTATTAACAAATTTGGAATTAAAGATTTTTGTTCCGAATAAAATAGAATTAAAACAAACTAATTCGAATATACTATTTTCCATTAATTCATTAATCTTTTTTCGTTATAATTTGATAAAGGAAATTGAACTATATATCGAAAAAAATAATTTATTTATAATATAGTTTTCTAATACTAAAAGTAATATTGTATTAATAATACTTCGGGTTTGTTTTATTAATAAAATTATTATTTATAGTTTTATACAATAAAATAATTTAATTATTATGGATTTGAATTGTTTAAATTCGTTAAATATTTTGATTATATATATTTCGTTTTTAATTGAAATGAGTTTGTATAGTTTAATCTATTTATTAGTATTATAATAGCCTTTTTTTTATATTAATATATTGAAGTTTAATAGAAGACTATATATCAAAGTAATATTAAATCCATTTTGTATTTTTAAAACTTTGGAAATTTGTTATTGAGCATATATTTTTGTAATTTTTGTTATTACTTTTTTAAATATTAACGATTATTGTATAATGATGAATATTAAATCAAAATCGATTATTTTTGGATATATACTAAATATTAGAAATATAGATATTAATTCGTCGGATTCTACAAAGTTGTTAATTGCTTTTATAACCATTTGTAATCCTATATTCTTTATAAAACCAAATCCTTATATTTTTGTATATATAATATTATAAATTTATAAAAATAAAAAATAGTATCGTTTAACCATTTCAATTAATTAATATACTTCGATCGGAATTGCCTTTATAATAATGATTAGCGTCGCTATATTGTTAATAAATTCTTTATTGATAAAATTATTATTAATATCATAAACAATTTGATTTAAAAGTCTTATATATATATCTATTCAACATTGTTTCAATTTGTTTTATATATATTTCAAAGTTATTTCGATTATCCATTATATTGTTTGGAATTATATTGTTTTATTAATAATATAAAAAATCGGTTTCGAATTAATATATATAACATCAATAATAATGGATTAATTAAATCGAATATTATTGCAAAGATTGAATTTGAATTTATTGAGTAACTTTTTGTATTTCTAATAATATTTATAGAACTTTGTTAATTTATTAATATCCTTTTATAGAATATTATTATACTTTGCTTATTATAATACTCGATAGAATTTATATATCGCAAAGTGGCCGAATTTTCGATGAAATCTTTGGAATTCTGTTTCTATAAAATAGTATTCATTAATATCGATCGATTTTTAAATAAATTGTCGAATATCGATATACTATAATAATATAAAGTGTTTATACTTTTTAACCATTAAAAAGTTTTTTATTAATAATACAAATATATCGATAATATTATTGTAATACACTTTAAATCGATTTATATTGGTAATTAAAAATAAAAAGGATATTTCGGAATAGAAAATATAAAATTGTATGTTTTTTATTAGCAATTCGATTTTGATAAATCCAATAAAACTTATTATATTTATTCCGAAAACAACCTTTGTAATTCCTATTATTGTTTTATTAAATAAAATATCTTCAACGAATAATTTAAATGTTTAATATTAATCATATCCGATTATAAACCATTATACAATATCTATATTAATCATTATTCCTTAGAACTTTGTATTGTTATATTTGTACAATGGTTTTTGCTTTATTATCTTCAACTTTATAATTGTATATATTGTGGATTTATTAAACAAATTTGTTGTAATCTCTTTATTATCAATAAAACCAAAAAAATTAGCTCAAATTTGTATATTTTCTTTATATTCTTTTTTTTTTTCTTCGACGATATATTGTTTCGTATTCGAATATTGTTTCAAAAGAAATACATTTCATTTTTTAATGTTCATATTCTTATAATAATTATCGAAGCATTTTCTCTTTTTTTCAAAAATAAATGCTTTGTATATTTAATTAAACGTAGTATTCGGTTCTTTAAACTTTTTTCGATATTCTTAACAAATCTATTTCCTTTTTTCTTTTATATACTTATTGAATCAATATTCTATCTTTTTATAAATATAGTATAATTTATTCTTTTGTTGTGATTTGAAAAGTGTTTTCGCAAATGTTTTTGCAAAATAATGGTTAGGTTTATACAATAAATTGTTATTCTTTGAATTGTAATATTTATAATTAATATAGAATTGTTCTTAAAATTGAAATTTACTATTCTATATATTAATTATAGCCCGAATACTTTCTTGGAATACTGCAAAATCAATACTGGGGGTATAAAGTATATTTCGACATATTTCGATGTTTTAACAAATAATAACAATCTTGATAATAAAGTACTTATTATTTTGTAATAGTAATAATAAACCTTTAAACAATACTTTTAGATCTTTTATTATATTCTGGAAGTTTTCCAATATAAAAAGATCTGAGTATTTATTAATATATTAACGAAATCAAATGATCTCCTATTGGTTGATAATACACTATCGATATTAACGTTTTTCGAAGTTTCATTTCATTATTTTTTGAAGTTTTATTATTGTTTTATATTCTTCGATTTTAATATTGTTGTAATAAAAATCTTTAATATCGTTTATTAATATAAAATTAAATGCTTTATTAAAGTATAAATCTAGTATATTATTCTTGAAACATTTATAAATAAAAATGCAATATTTATGATCAAAAGCATTGTTTTCACCAAAGTATTTTTTTTCTTTATTGTAGATTTTCTTCAATTATATTATCTTTTATTTGTAATCCTTTTTATATGGTTTTTCTTTTAATTTTAAATCAAATTCGTTTTTTTCAATCTTTTATTTTTGTTTTTTATATTTTAATTGTGATACTTTCTTTTCCTTTGTATATTTCTTCGATATATGTTTCGAAAGACTAGAATAATCGGATTCGGAATCAAAATCGAAAAAATCGAAATTATCGAGGTTATTAGAATTAAATGTTATTCTTTGTTCCGTTTTTTATATATTGCTTTTATTCGATAATCGAAATAGTATTGATTCTAATAGATTATTTTATATTTATCACTTTGAATCTTAATAAATAGATTATTATCGTTGTTTTTGTAATATTAACTTCGAATATTATTTGTATTGTATTGTTTGTTCTTATTAATTGGTATATTAAAAAGTTTGTTATATATCGTTTTACTTTTTGGTTTTTCTATTAATAATTTAGGAAATGGGAATAATATTTGTTTATTAGTTGGTAATATTAATAAATAAAATGTTCTGGAAGGTTTTAAAAAAAGCAAAATTGATAATAGATTTTCTTTTTTTTTCTTTTTTTTGAATATTATCCTTTTGTTTTCTTTTTTTTAGCCTTTTTCGATAATGAACGATTTATATTTTTTTTAATTATAATTTTTATTTTATAAAATTGTTAAAAAACAAAACATAATTTGAAATAAATATTGGTATTATAACAATATACGATTTCATTATTCGTTTATTTGTGATATTTGATTGTTTGTAAAGTAACAAATAATATTATTTATATTTTGATTTTGTTATTCATTCTTGAATTTATTTATACTTCGCATTTATTTAATTCCTTTTATAATCGATGTAAAAGGTTTTCGCTGATATTTGCGAATTGAAATGATGAGAATCCTACAAATAATATTTTATAATCTTTGAATATATATTTATTTAATAAGTTTGTTTGTTGTTGATAAAAATAATATTTGTATTTAACGAATACGCGGATATTATTAGATATTAATTTATCGATTACGATTTTTTTTTTGTAAAATTCTTGTTATTTAGCGAATAATTGATTATTAATTTTGTTATAAACTATTGATTTTTTTAATAATACAAATTTATCTTTCGAAGGATATAAACGAAATATATTGTTTATATTTTTTGGCGATATTTTCGATATTTCTATATTGTTTATATTGTATTTGTAAAGATATATAAATATTGTAATATAAAAATGTAGAAATGCAAATAAATAATAAAGTAAATATAAAAGAATGATTTTATTGTATAAAGGAATTATGAAATAAATGCAGGGTAGTTAAATACAAAATGGTTTTTGGTGATGATTTTCGATTTCAAGTTTTAAGATTAGCGATCGGCCGTTTCAAGTAGAACTTGGTCTACAAATAAAATCGATAATGCTAAATCAAAATGTATTATCAAAAATGAAATGCGATTGTGGGTTATACGTAAATGTTGTATTAAAGTTTGTATCTTTAAACCTAGATATTGAGTAAAGTTATAGTAAAGCTAATTGGTCTATATATTAAAAGTATTATACTAATATTATTATACTAATATACTATAATAAAGTATAAAGTAAAAAAGTATAGAGTAAAAAGTATAAAATAAAGAATTGTATAATTTTGTTTAGCTTGAATTGATATCGTAGAAATCGTTGAAAGCGCAATGCTTCAATCGTTGAATTTTAAAGGTATAAATAATATTATTATAGTTAATGTATAGAAATCGAGTAATTTACTAAATGTATAATACAATTGATCGATGAATTGTAATTCCTATATTTATATATACAAAAGCAATTGCTAATGCAAAAAAGCTTGTATCTCTTTAAAGTTAATCTTTCGAATTCGAAATTCTCGTTCTTTAATTTGTAAATTCATATTAATTAATATTAAAAGAATTATAAACTTAAAGAAAGAACTTTGGTTATATATATATAAATAAAGTTGCTTTTCATATACTTATAATTTAATATAATAAAAACGATTCGAAGATTATAAAACTATGATATAGATAAACCTATTTATGTTCCTCCTTTCCACTAGTGCCGATGCATTAGTGGTACGGTCCCATGATCACGTGACCTTCGGTCACATAATCCCAGTTACCTATCTCCTATGTCCGACCATCGGTGGTCACGTGACCTGCGGTCACATGATCCCCGATCACATGATCCATATTCCGACAACCAATGTTACTTTAGAAAGCGAAAGGCTTTTATTTTTTTCATCTTTTTTTCTTTTTTCTTTTTTTTTTCTTTTTTTCTTTTTTCTTTTTTCTTTTTTCTTTTTTCTTTTTTCTTTTTTTGTATATTAGAAAAATAAAAAGATAGGATTATTATTAAATAATTAATTAAAATAAACAATAAATTTATCCCACTCGTTAATATATTTTTCCTTTTCAAAATCGAATTAAAAGATAGAGATATTTTATTAATAGAATATTTATATGGTTTAAAACCTTTTAAAGAAAAGGTTAATCGATGAATAGAAAAAAAGTATAGATTGCAAAAATCATTTATATAATTAAAATGAAATAAATACTAAGAATAAATTATTAAATTGTATAAAAAGACTATATTTGATTATATTAAAAAGGTTATATAGTTTCAAATTTAAAACGCAAATATCTATTGTTTTAAATTTATAATATATTATGTTTTATAAACGATATTGTTTATTACCTAAACAACAATTGCCATCGAAAAACAATCTAATTTGATAATTAAACAACGATCTCTTTGTTCTTTTCGCTATTAATACTATTAAATTATTGTTAATCGAGATTATATATATTACTATTAATAACGTGTATATACAACAATAAATACTTATATTGATAATTTATACGATATAATTTTATTGTTTATATATTTCTTTTGTTATATTGCAAATCCATAATATTGTTATTGCTTTAAAAAATATATTATAGAATATAATTATCTTTGATATTATTCTTGTATTTTTAATATAGTAGTAATAATTCATAATCGATTTGATCTATCTATAGCTATAATTACGCTGATTATACGATTTGCTTATAATATATACAATAATAAATGTTTTATAAGAAAAAAATAGAAAAAGCTTTTACAAAACAATTTTTTATCCTTTAAAAGATCTTTAAAATACTTATGATTATTATTTGTTCTATTAAATACTAATAATTTATAATATCGACAAATTAAAAATATTCTATTTTGCTTTATTAATTAAAGTTAATATATCGAATTGTATAATCATTATAAATCAAAAGATATGCTTTCTTTTCCCAATTTGGATTTGAAAATAAATCTTTTCCTTTTTGTATTTCTTTTGTATTCTTTGTACTCTTTATAAAAGTTTTTCTATAAAAGTATATCTATTTATTGTTTTGCTATTCACTTTTTTATTCTTCATTTATATCTTTTTATAAATGGCTTTATTTTTATTAAATGATTTTTCGTTTAACATTTTCTTTTTTTCTTTTCAAAAGCTATATAATCAAAGATCCGCTTTATCTTTAAATCAATAAATCTTTTTTCCATTTCTTTAAATTAGTTATCAAATCTTATTATAATTTTACTATAATGCTCTTTAAAAAAAACAAAATCTATAATAAGCTTTCAATATATTCCCGGGATCCTTTTAAAACTTTATTTCGAAGATATTGTATTAAGTATTTATACAACTTTGCTATAAAGCTAGATTTGATTTATATTCGCTAATATAGAAAATATAAATATTATTGTAAAAGTAAAGCTTTTTGTTAGAATATAAATATACTCTTTCTATACCTTTATTAAAGCCGATACTAATGTATATATTTGTAAATCTTTGTTAAATATATAGAAATTGTATAAAATGCTTTATTTGCCGTTAATATCTATATTGCAAATAAAGCGAAAAATACTATTATCTTTGTATATTATAATAAATGGAATTTAAAGCTTTTTATTGCAAAGTTTGGAATTAAACGTTGTAAAAAAATGCTTTAAACAATTGATAGAAAAATTACTTTCTTAATATTTGCTTTAAAACAATATCGCACTCTTTTTATAGTTATAATAAATATAATCGTTGTAATTATTAAAGCATAATGCAAAAAAGGTATTATCAATATCAAAGCTACTCGAGTTCAATAAACAAAAGCTTTCAAATCGATTGCTTTTAGTTTTATCACTTTTTTGGATTTGTATAAAGCTTAAATATATTGCCGAACTTTATACAATAGGCTTTTTAATGTATATAATATAACTTTATTAATAAAATTAACAATAATATTAAGGATATAAAGATTACCGCAAATTTTTTCGATAATATATAAAAGATTGATTTATTAAGCAAAATAAATTCTTAAATAGTTTATAAAATATATAATGATTTCCCGTTAAATAATTTAGTAATATTTTAAATATTATTAATCGATATTTTTAAAAATAATCTATATTATAATAAAAAGCTAGTTTTTATTAATTATATCATTATTGCTTTAAATATCAAACTATTCCAAATCAAATACTTAACAAAAGAAATATATATACTATATTGCAAATTTATACGCTATATTTCGAAAGTTAAACATTTAAATAGTATATATTTTATCGTTTGTTTTCTCTATTTATAATAATTATACTCCAGAATAATATTAAGGATTTTATAACTATAAAAGAAATTTCTTAAACTAATTTTCTTTATTCTAATTGCTAAAACTATTAATAAAACCCTTTTCAATATTTCGTTATATATTATTACTCTAGCTTTTTTGATTCTATAGTTGCAATAAATCAATGTTCTTTATCCAATATACTTATTTTTAACGTTTTGTCATTTTTTTAATTAATTATTTTGGGTTTTCTATATAATCTTATTAATTGCAAATGATACAAAAAGTATCTATTTATCGATTATTAAGCTATAGTTTTAATAAATCGAAACTTTTTTAATCCCTATGCTTTTTATAGCTTATTCGTATTTAAATATACTAAAAATAAAAAGGTTTATTGTTTTTCTTTTTCGCTTTTAAACTATTCTTTTAACTTTATCGCATATATTTCGGATTAAATTTATTATTCTTATTGTTTGGATTTTATATCTTATTCTTATTTGAAGTTTATCGAAATAAAGTTTCAAAAGAATATATTTTATCTTTGTATAAAGAATTAGTATAAGAATAACTTTAAAACCTTCGTAAACTAATCGAAAAAAAGTATTTTATTGTTTTTAAAGCTTTAAAATAATGTTTTTCTTTATCTCTTTTATTTTATTTGGCGTATATTATATAGCTAAAGCGTAAATAATAACCAGTATTATTATTGCTTTGTAAACTTATTAAGCATTACATAGATTTATTCCCTATATAAAGGATATTGTTCGCGTTAAAATCAATATTTAAATTATTAATTTATATTCGATTTTCTACATATATTCTTGCTATTTTAATTATTTATTAATTTAAAAACTTAACATTTTGATATTAATGTATAGATTAATTATAGTAGTATTGAAAGCGATTAAAGTTGTAAAATTATATTGTTTAAGGTTTCTAATAAAGTATAAAAACTAATATTTCTTTAAAGCAAATTTGGTTTTGTATTGTTTCGCTTAATTCTAGTATTTGTTGTATATACATTGTAAGATTTGGCAAATGTTTATAATAATAATGCTTTATATTAAAATGTTAATATTATTTATAAATCTAATTGTATTACTTTTTTAATATATTATAAAGCAAGTTTCGATTAATTCGTTATTGTAAAACAAAAAAAGAATCGGGTTTAATAGTAATCCCTATAGAATCTCATTATATATTGGTTATTGTAAGTTTATATAATTATCTATTTATATATTATTATACTTATTGATAAAAATATTAGTTATTATATTGATCAAGTATTTTAGTATATGTTTTTGATATAGAATATATAATAATCGCGGATGAAAAGCGTTATCAAATATATTTGCTATATCGAAACTTAAAAAACTAACTATTTGGTTTAGAAAAGATTTCCAAAATATATGTATTTATTTAATAATTAGCTTTAATATTACAATAATATTTTGTACCGATTTTATTACTATTTGATAAACAAAAAGAAGTTTATTAACTTTTATTATATATAAAATTTTGTTAACGATTAATTTCTTTAATAATTTATTAAAAATATCTAAAAAAGCTATTGGATAATATAATTTTATTAACGATTTATTTTTGTTTAACTTTGAAATTATAACGATATACATTTATTTAAAGTATTTAAAGAAATAGTTTAATTTAATACATTTTTTAAATAAATATGTAAAATAAAGATTAAAAACCTTAAATAATTTCTTAATTGCAAAGTTAATAAATTCAAATAAACCGAAAGCTTTATAATTCAATAGCTTTAATATTACAAAATGTATATTATCCTTATCAATTTTTTATTTTTTGTTTAACGATTATAAATATCTTTTTCTTTTTATATCGTAATTAACAATATCTATTAGATCAATAGTATATAACAAAAATGCGAAGAAATAATCTATAAATATTAAAGCCTTTTTTTCTTTTATTGTAATCCAATTATTATTTATTTTAAAGTTTGGAAATTGTAATATTTGTTTAGAAAAATGATTTTTGTTTTTTATTTATCTCTTTATATTCCAAATTCCTTTTTGCGTATATATCGCTTTCGCTAATTGCTTTCGAAAATGAATTATTGCTTTTTTGCTTATTAATTTCTTTTTTGTTTTATAAACTTTATTATATTTTATACAAATCGTTAATAAACTAATGATTAATAATTCTCGTTTTAATAATTATGCTTTTTTAATAAAAGCAAAGTATTATAATATTTAATATAGTTTATTATAGATTGTTATTTTAGATTTAAAGATTATATCGTTAATTGATTTGGTTATACAATAAAGGATTTCGTTTAAAAAGAAATTTATATCTTATTCGCTTCCGAATATAAATAAATTATTTAAAGTATTATAATAAAAAGCATTATGAAAGTTTTTCTTTATTATTTTTTTCCATTGTTATTTATATAAAACTTTGAACATTTTAAAGGTTAAATTAAATTTTATTTGAATCGGAAAATAATTTGAATCGAAATCTAATTCTTTTATAACTTTGCAATTCGTTAATAAGTATTCTAAACTATATAATATTTATATAAAATTGATAATAAAAAAAAATCTTTTTATTCTATATTCCAAATACTTTCGATATAATTAAAATAATATTAATCTATTGCATTATATTAATTAAAGTAATAAAGTATTTTTTTAATGTTTGTTTTGCAATTCTTTTTTATAATAAATAATATAAATTGAAGTTTTCTAAAACAATATATCGAATATTCTGATTATTTAATTTGGTTTTTATAATCGATAAAGTAAATAGTTCGATAGCTTTATAGTATAAGTTTAGGATCGGGTTATAGATATTGATGATTTGGATAAATATCTTTTGATTTGGATTGTTTGTTTGGGTTGTAAAAGTATATAGATCCAATATAGATATAATGAAGGTTCAATCCTTAATATCGAATCTTTTATTAATAAATATAATTATTTTTATGTTTTTTTGTTGTTTATATATAAAATATTAGTTTTTATTATTATTATAAATGTTTTAATTAAATCTATTTATTTATGGTTTTTGAATTATTACAATTTGATATCGCATTATTTCCAAATCGTTAAAAAGAATTATTATAATTGTTTTTTGTTTATTAATATTATATTATAATATTGTGAATTCTTTGTTATAATTTATTAATCTCAAATATTATTGTAATGTTTCTTTGTAATATATATAGCAATATCGCTATTGTTTGAAAAGTAAATATAGATTTTTGGGAATTGAAAATAAATATTTAAATATTGGAAATGCTAATAATTGTTTTCGATTAAAAAGATTAAATATTAAGTATTAAGATTAATCTTATCTAATATAGGATTGAATAAAAGAACGTTTTTTTTATTGTTTTTTTTTTATTCAAAGCGTTTTGTGAAACAAAAAAAATGAAATTGGAAAAAGATAAATTTGCGAAAAGTAATCGCTTGCTTTTTCTTATTGCGAATTTGTTTGATATATATAGTACTATTTTCTTTGTTTAAGCGAATTTATTGTTTAGTTTTCGATAATTAAATCTATTCTATATACAATAATTATTTTTGCAATTAATGTATTTCTATTCTTTTTTATATTTAAAGTTTTTCTTTAAGTATATATTTGTTTAATAATCTTTTGTATAATTATCGTATATTATTTTTTTTATATATAATTAAAATCTATAATAGTTTAATTTTTAACAATTGTAACATTTGTTAAAGATATAAATAATATTATATAGACTTGTTTTGTACTATTGGGATTTATAAAATAGATTATTTATTAATATTACATTAACTATCTTTAAAGAGATTAAAACCAGTATTAAAGATAATATCTTTTTTTTTTTTTTTATTGAATTAATCAAAACGAATGATCGATTTTCAAGCTTAATTTTGTATTATTAACTTTCAATTGTAAAATAAACTTTCGTTGCAAAAAGTTCTTTTTGTTTTTGTTAATTATATCCATACAAACATCATATATTATAATTTGATAAATTGGTTTTTTAGCTTTAGTATTAAAAAAAAAGTAATAAAGTTATTTCAAATTGTTTATAATTATATTGTATCCTTTCTTAGTTTTTGTAATGATTATAAATTTAATATCTATTATTCTATATATATCTATTGTTTAAACTATAGAAATAATGAGATTGATTTAAATAATAAGTTTTTTATTTGTTATTTCTTTTAAAGTTCCAATTTCCATTAAATTGATTTGAATTTTATAATTATTGAAACTATAAGCTAATACAAATTTATAAATTAAGCTTTATACATTAGTATATTATATAATTATCGAAATGTTCTTTAACAAAATAATTTTTACTTATAATTTCTATTTCGAGGTTTTTTAAAGTTTTCGCTTTATTTTTTCGAATTGGTTTGCTATTTAAGGTTATAATAATATATTATACTTTTTTTTGAAAAAAATGATTTAAATGTTAAAGAGTTTTTCTATATAATTATGAATCGTTTTCAATAATATATACTGGTTTTTTGTAAAATTATCGATTATTTTTAAAAGTATTGATATTGTTTAAATAATAATTATATAAGATATTACAATAAAAAGTTTATTAATAAATAAACAAAATTTGTTCAATTTATTTCTAGATATTATAGCTTAATAATAATCTAGATCCGGCGTTAACGAAATCGCTATTTCGATTCCGAGTGAATTGATTTCACAAAGGGGATTCGGAGAGTATTCTGATGATAATCTGATGCGAATTGGGTCTTATTTTCAAAAATTTCAATTGCTCACTTTTTCATGTTTTTTTATTTTTTAGTATATTCTTTACTTTTTTTACTTATTTGTATTTGGGTATACTAGCTTTACTACAATAAAGACTATATATTCTTTATCGAAGTAATATTTTTATCGAAGCATTATTATTGCTTTATATTATATTTATATATAAACCTTTAATTATTAAAGTTTAAGATCAAATTAATCAAACTTTTCTCTATTATATGAATCTAGTTCCTATTATTTACACTATTAAACCATACTTTTGTATTGTCTCTCGATTCCCACTATCGTGATTTATATCATACTATCGCATGATAATTATATATTATTTATAACGAAGGTTGTAGACTATTAAGATCAACATTTAGAATTATAAACTACGAAATAAAGAGATTACAAAATAAGAGAGTTATATATACGAATCGCTTTGTATAGTATATCTATTAAGCGTTACTCGGTTAGCCCCGAAACGAAGTAATGTTAAAACGTAATACTATCCCCCCCTTTTGTAAAGCTTGCCCCGAACTTGTAAACGAACAATTTAAGCTATAAGTTGAAATCAAAGTATAACATTAACTTTGCTAGCAAACTAACTCTTTACCAAATATTATATATTAATAAACTCGGCAACCTTTTTTTTATATTTGTAAAAGTAACAATTGTTGATAATATCCTTTGTTAATTTTTCCATTTTACGATCCATTTTCTTTTCATTCAACTAATTCGATTGATCGTTAACAATACCGGTCAATACAAAGGGTTCCATTGCATCAATATGCAAAATAAAATTACAGATTTTTATTTAATAGTAAAGATTATTATATTTAATATTATTGTAGTGGTAACAATGTATATTGTTTAATATGCTAGAAGTGGCATATGTGTTCTACTGAGTATATGAGGTGGAGACACCTAACTAGGTATAGCGCTACACGTGATTACAACAAATATACTTATTTTGTTTTCGAAACAATGTGCGCTTTTTTAAAGAGAATTTCGGCATGTATATACAAAGAACTAAATCTGCTAAATGCAACATACTAAAGTTTAAAATAGAGTCAAATAAATCGATATTATTGAAAGCGTTGATTACATTCATATATATAATATCCATTGGCTTATAGCTTAAATAATGTCGAAATAATATATAAAATGCTAAGAAAACGAAAAGCTTAGAATTGCCGGAAAAGGAAGTTAAGGAATTAGTTTGCGTAGTTAATTGCTGGATAATTTGAATGAATTCGATATAGACATAAGGAAAAAATAATTGCTAAAACAATCGATTATATATAATAGTATTAAAACCATTACAAAAAGTAAAGATCTTATTTAAATCGGGCTATATTTAACTGCAAACTTTGTAAAAAGTTTTTTCGAATTTCGCAATATAAATATGCAATAAATCAATGCTTTGTTTAAAGGAAAACAATTTATCTTTTGTCTTTTATATTTTGTTTAGGTTATTGTAGATATAAAAGAGTTAATCAAAAATTATAATATAATTGAAAAGAATATCGAAATTGTAGAAAAACTAAAGTAGCATTATAGTTTAAACAAAAAATTCGAGATTGAAATAAATATAATAAAATTGAGCTATTAAATCGTTTATAATCGCGCCATCGATTTATAGTTTTGCTTTAATCGAAAAAAGCTATATATCGTATTTATAAATATTATTATCAAACTTTTCGGGATTAGAAAAAGAAGGTTTCGAATAAATAATAATGGTTTGAAAAAAAGAGAAAGATTGAAAAAAAGCGATCTTGTTGTATTATTAGATAAATTGATTGCATTATTGTATTAGTTTGATTTGAAGATTCGCGATAACAAAAGAAAAAACTTTTATATCGAGAAAAATAAAAGAAAAAAAATGTATAAAAAAGCAAATAACGCTAATTCAAATACAAAAGAATTATAAAGGCAAAAACAAAAGCGTATTGCGTATACAAAAACGAATATTTAAACTAAAAGTATACAAAGTATATATAAATATAAACGTATATTAATAAATACTTAAGTTCTTATTTTGAAAAGTTTATAATAATGTAACGAAAATTGTAAACTATTAAGATCAACATTTAGAATTATAAACTACGGAAAAAAAAGATTACGAAATAAAAGAATTATATATACGAATCGCCTTGCGTAATATACTTACCAGGCGCCACCCGGTTAGCCCCGGAACGGAGTAACATTAGAGCGTGACATTATTACTAATTATTTAGATTACAATATGAAAAATATTATTCAATTTAATCAATAAAATAAAATAAAATAATATTAACAAGTTTCTTTTATTTCGAATAGAAAATAAATAATATATAATATCAACAATTTTTATTGTATTCGAAATAATATATTATATCAATTATATCAGTTTGCGATAATAGAATTCAATCAAAAATAATATTTATTTTTTATTATCATATTATCAACGATACAAATATATTCGATTTTTATTTTACATTATCGATTATAAAAATGAATTATAAACTATTAATATATGATTTGTTTATGCTTTATTATAATCGAAAATATATTATTAAAACTTTTATAAATAGTTTATAGAATAATAATAACAATAAAAACAATGGCGGGGATAATAGTAACAATAACGATATAAATAAAAGCAATTTATATAATAAGGAAAATAATTCTAGAGAATATGGTTATAGGGAATATAATTATAGGGAATATAGTTACAAAGAATATAGTTACATAATCGATTACGAAATCGATGATAGCGAATATAAGGATAGAATAAGATTATTATAGTTACAATTGTAATTGTAATTGCAAATACAAGAATAAATATAGGATTAAAAATCTAATACAAAATATTTTATTTATATAAAAGCGTATCAATTAGATTATCTATAATTATTATTATTAATATTAGTATTATCTAATTATTATTAATATTAATATTAATTTGAAATGATAATAAAATAGTTTGTAATAATAATAAAATGGTTTGTAATTGTTTTGAATGATTTTGAAATAATCTTAGGTTTTCGAATATTTTAAATTTTCAAAATGATTAAAGGGTTATTATATCGAAATGATAATAATATTATCCATATATAAACTTCAAATAATTTGAAAATAAGTTAAATCAATTTGATCTTGATTAAAATAAAATAAAATATCTCAAAATGTTTTAAAACATTTTAAAATAAAATAAAATATTTTGAAATCAAATAAGATATCTCAATCAAATCGAAAATCAATTGAGATAGTATCAATCTTTTCTTTAAATCATCTATAAACCATCTTCAATATTTAATCCGATTTTAAATTATCTTAAACAATTATAGTTACGCAATAAAGTATTTATATTTAAGAACTTTCTTTTGTATTTATATATTAATAATAATTCTAATAATATATTACTATTATATCACATTCTTTTGATTTTTTTTGTTATTACTTTTTTTAAATATAGTATTAATAGTAATATTCAATAATATTATAGTTTTTAATTAATTTTATATAAGTAATTATTAGTATTCAGAATTATTCATCGATTAAATCATAAATTGTATTTATAATCGTTCTTTCCTTTTATAATTAATATAAATATTATTAATATTTTGTATATTAATATTTTAATAATTTCGAAACGATATACATTTCAACAATTAATATAATAATATCATTATATTGATTAATATACTACAATGTAAAGTTATAGATCGTTTATTTATTTAACAAACATTTATTATTAAACTTATTATTAAACTTATTATTAAACTTATTATTACTATTAATTATTTTTCGTTATTTTTATATCTAAGATCTATAACGTTTATTTCCATTTTACTTTTTATTCCCATACTTTTTCCAATACTATTATTATCCGATACTCATTATAATATAGAAAATAATGATATATCTATACAATTAAATATTAAATTAAATTTATCCAAATAAGAATTATTGAACAATAAAGATTCAGAAATCGATAAGTATTATAAATTTCATAATTAGATTAATTTTATTAATGTATTTTTACTAATACAACGAAATATACTAATATACTATTACAATTATAAAATACAATAAACGCAATAAATAATATAACAATAATATTTAGCAAAATATATGGTTTCGATTTATTAACAAATAACAACGAAAATAGCGAATCTAAATCCAAATCTAAATCTAGAAATAAAGTTTACAATTCGTATACAATAACCAATTTAACATTATTAAAACCGAATAAAGCTTTATTTAACCCTATTTCATTTAGTTTTGTATTATTTATTGAAACAAATATTGAATTTGTATATAATTTTAATAATGAAGGTATATTATTTTCTTTTTATTTAATTTTTAGATTATAATATAAATATACTTTAATTTCTAAAAAGAATTATAAACAATTGCAAAAAGTTTGAATAATAAAGTAGCAAATAATTGAATAAACCAATAAATATAAAGATATCAATTTCAATTTTTTTTTATAATTGAATACTTCTAAATGAACAATACAAAAAAAACTTTTAATATTGTGATTAATAAAAAAGTTTATTATTATAATATTCGAAAAGTAAACAATTCTATTTAATAGCGAAAAAACCAATAAAAAGAAAATGGATTATATTTGTATTATACAAAAAATATAATATTATTAGTTTAATTCAATTGATTTAATTATTTGGATATTAAATACTTTAGAATTGAAAGATAAAATACATTTTGGTATAATATATTATATTAATAACTTTGAGAAATTTTCAAAGTTTAAAGTTTAGAGTTTATTTGCTATATTTATTTTTGAAGATTTTGTATAAAATACAAAAAGGGATATTATATTGTTTAGAAATATTATTAGGTTTTATTAATTACTAGTATTAGATTAAATCGAAGAACAAATAATTTTTATTAGTTGAGAATATAGAAATCTAAGTTTATGAAAAATTGTTATAAAAAATATTTTATTAATTATATAACCAATAATAATAATTGAAGATTTGAATATAGAGATTGGAAATATATAAATATTGAAAATTGATTTAGATTTAATTCGATATCAAATAGATATTAATATACAATAAGATTATAATCCTGTTATAAAAGAGAAAGATGATTCGATTCATTCAAATAAATAATAATTTTTAGAATAAATAATTAATTTATAAACAAAAACAATAAAATTTATACAATTTATAACCTTAATTCAAAAAGATATTGATATAGAATATTATAATCGAAAAAACATTGAATAATCCGCAAATATTAATGAAAAGCAAACATTATTATTTCTATTTACTTTATTTGTAAACAATTTCGGAATATATAGAAATATATATTATATTTTGAAAACGTTTTATATTATATTAATATACCTCAATTACAAAAATAAAAGAATACTTAGCAATTTGTTTATTTGGATTTTGGGTTCTTATAATGTTAATATAGAAGATAATATTCATAATCTAAAGCTAAATATAAAAACTTTAAATTAAAATATAATAATGAAAATTGAAGAATATAATATAAATATTAAAGTGTATTTTATTGTTCTAATAATAAATATATTATAAATAGCGGATAACTTTGAATTTATAAGATACAATGTTAATCAAAGTTGTCAAGTTTGCTTTATTATCAAAAAAGAAAAAATTGATTTGGATTATAATATTATAATGAATAGCTATTATTATTATTATAATATTATATATATTTATTGAATAAAATTTAATATATAAGCGAATAATAAAGGCAAAAGGTATTTTTAGGAATTTGATATACGAAAAGAGGCTTTTATTATATCAAAATTTATATAATATTTGGATTTGATATTGAGATATAGATATAATATACTTTATTCGAAATAGTATAGAATTGGTTAAGTATTAGTAAAATTATTATGTAATTATATATTAATAAAACTTAAAAAAATAATATTTATCAAATATTTATAAATATTTCTTGTTCTATCAAATTGGTTGCGAATTCAAAATCTATTATATTTATTTTTGTAATTATTATTTGAAGTTAATAAAGCGTTGATTTTGATATCTTTGATATTGCGATATTACAATTGTTTAATTTGGTATAAAACAAGTTTTATGTAAATATTATTTGTAAATATTTAAAAATTTGTATTTATAAAAGCATTAATAAAATGTTTTTAATATATAATTTGTATACTTTTAGAACTTTATAATTATTTGAATAAATTTGTTTCAAAAAAAGATGAGAAAATGATATTATATATATTATAAATTATATATAAAATATTAATAAACGCAATATTATTAATAAATAATTGAATAATAAATGATCAAAATATTAACAATAACAAAGATATATAATTGAATTTTCCAAGTATAAATAATATAATTAATCAAGAAATCAACAATTAAATAAAGAATATTAATAATGTTTTAAAATAAAAAGAATTATTAACAGAAAGTAATATAAAAATGACTATTCAAAATATTATATCAAAGTAACAAAAAGCGAAGCTATTAAATGAATAAATAAATAAATAAATTTATTAAATATATATATAAGTTTGCATTTATTGGATAATATATTAGAATATAAACATATTATGAATTGCATTATATTCAACGATGAACAAAGCTATAAATATTCAATATTCAATATTCATTATTGTATAATAGCTAATTTGAACTTTAAGAAATGAAAAGTTTGAATTAATATAATATCGCTTTCAAATCTTATAGTATACTTTTTCACTAAAAATATTGTATTACAATTGTTATGTTTTGATTTTATAAAAGTATAAATATATAATTTTTTCAAACTTATTAAACTAATGAAATTGATTAAGAATTATTGTTTTAAGCTTATTTATAGTTTTGTATTATTTATAAAAATAAATTATAATTAAGATATTAAAGATAATAAAGAATTAGCAATTGTTAATAATAAACATTATAAAAATATATTTGCAAATTTGAAAAAGTATAATGATTTAGTATAGAATATAATTAAATATAGTTTTCAATTTTCATTAAAGTTATTAAGATTATTTATATTATCGGATAATCATTTATTTCGAATCAAATATATTCAAAACTTTAATAAAAATAAATAAAAAAATTGGATTTGATTATATAGTATTATTAATTATTTAAATTATAATATAAAAAACATTATTCAATTTAATCAACAAAATAGAATATCATGCGATAGTATGATATAAGTCACGGTAGTGGGAATCGAGAGACAATACAAAGGTATGGTTTAATAGTGTAAGTAGTGGAAACTAGATTCATATAATAGAGAAAAGCTTGATTAATTTAACCTCAAATTCTAATAATTAGAGGTCTATATATAAGTATAAAATAAAGCAATAATAATGCTTCGATAAAAATAATACTTTAATAAAGAATACTCAAGAAAAGAATATATAGTTTCTATTGTAATGAGACTAGTATATTCATATATAGATAAATAAGAAAAGTAAAGAATATATTAAAAGTATAAGAATAACATTAAAGATACTAATTATATTTTATAATATACTTTTTAAAGCAACAATAATATTGTTGATCTGCAATTATATAGAAAAAGAAATATATGAACAATAGAATTATATTATATAATTTATTGATATAAATATTTATTATTGTATATATACATTATTAATAACAATATATATAATCTTAATTAACAATAGTTTAATAATATTAACAACAAAAAAAACAAAGAAATCGTTGTTTAATCATCAAATTAAATTGTTTTTCGATAGCAATTGTTGTTTAAATAATAAACAAAATTATTTATAAAATATAATATATTATAGATTTAAAATATTAAATATTTGCATTTTAAATTTGAAATTGTATAACCTTTTTAATATAATCAAATATAGCTTTTCTATACAATTTAACAATTTATTCCTAGCATTTATTTTATTTTAATTATATAAATGATTTTCGCAATATACGCTTTTTTTTTCTTTATTAGTTAACCTTTTCTTCAAAAAGTTTTAAATTGTATAGATATCTTTTTAATAGGATTTCTTTACTTTTTAATTCGATTTTAAAGGGGAAAAAAACGCTAAAGAGTAAAATAAGTTCATCATTTGTTTCGATCGAATATTCGACTATAAAAGTACCTTTCTTCATTTTTAATATATAAAAAAAAAATAAAAAGCCCTTCGCTTTCTGAAGTTATATTAGTTTAAAAGAAACTATTAATTAAAGAAGAAAATGATATATATATTTGCTATTGTCTTTAATGTAACTTTTAATCAACGTTTTCTAGAACCCCTTTTTTCAACGCTTTTGTTAAAGCATTATCACCAATAACCCCTTCTTCGCTAATAATTACGGTTCGTTCTACGAGATATAGTATACGAAAGTATAAAGTAAATACTTCTAATCCTATTAATTGCCCGGTATAATACTAATATAATTCTAGTATCCAATTAGATTTGAAGTAGAAAAAACGGAAAAAATGAATCTGAATAATTCTATAGATCCTTTTAGTAACAATTACCAAAATCATTCACCTTCTCTTCAAAATGTTAATTCTTGTGGAAGTAAAGAGTTTATAAAGAATAAAACAAAAGGAATTGCGAATCCTAGCATTCAAAATGTTAGCATTTGTAATACTAAAAAAAGGAAAGTGAAAGTAACTATAAAAGGAAAAAGGAAAGAAAAAGGAAAAGAAACAAAAAGATAAACGTTTAAACATAAAAAGCCAAAAATAAAAAGAAAAAGAAATACTATACTTTATATTTAATATATAAAATCGTTAATCACTAAGCAAAACGAGAATATATATTATCGCAATGTTAATTTAATCGATATAAAATACTATAAATGTTATAGTTACTTTTATATTAAACTTTTTAATTATCTCTATACAATAACAATCAACTTTTTTAAAACTAAAGTTAAAAGAAAAACAAAGTTGATTAATAGTTCTATCTTCTATATTAAAAACATAAAAATAATAATAACAAATAAAATTTAAAAACTTAAATTGTTTAAAATAATGTTAAGAATAATATTGTTCTATTACAAAAAAGAGTTGAAAAAAAAAAAAATTAAAAAAAAGGAAAAAAAGATAATTGTAAAAAGAAAAGAGAAAGAAAAGAAATTATATTCGAAAGGTTTAAAGAATGCAAACAATATAAATCCTATTATAATAGGCTATTCTGCAAATACTTTTATTAACTTTGTTACAAAAAATAACGATAATAACGATAATGATCAAAAAATGCAAGATTTGGTTTAGACTATTGCTATTAAACGAAAAGCCAAAAAAAGTAACAAGCGATAAAAAAAAAGTATTATTGTAGATTATATAATATTAAAGTACAAAAATTTTAATCAAATTTTGTAATATATGATTTAGTATTTTGTAAATTAATTAATGATATAAACCTTTCAAATAATTAATAATCCAAATTCTTTATTAATCCATTTACAAATATATCTTTAATTATCAAATAAGATATTAAAAACTTTCGATTCGTATATTCCTAACAAAACCATATATTCTAAATATCAATATAACGCAATTTCGTAGTAATATATTCATTTTTTTCAATAACAAAACAAATAGCTTAAGTATTATTATAATAAATTGTAACAAGTTTCTATACCATTAAATTTACTTTCTTCAAAAGTTTAAAAGTAGCTATAATCTCTTTAATAATGTATTTAATACTCAAAAGCTTTGTTTTTATAGTAGATATAATAATAATAGTTTAGCGAAAAGCCTTTCAAATAACAAAACCTTCAAATAAAAATATAATATATTCTTATAAAAACCGTTTAAAATCAAGATTATCCGCGAAGGAAATGTTAAAGTAAAATAAAAATTAAAATAATAAATCTCCGCTGTATTTATAGCCTAAATATTAAATATTTTATAAGTATTGTAAATAATAATTTATAGTTTTTATATACTTTTTCAACAAGTTAATCAAATAATGATTTAATTGAGAAACTACAAAAATAATATTTGGTCGAATAATAATAATTATATAAAATATAAAGCTAATCTTTTTCTAATAAATTTTTATAAAAAAAAGAATTACGATTCTTTTGTTTTTAATAAATACTATTATAATAAATAAAAAAGTAACAACGTTGCTATTAATAAAATCGAGTTTTTTAACTATTTATTTATTTATTTATTCATTATATTTAACGTTTATATAAGCTAGCTAGGCTCTTGATCTCCTAAGGTGTATTAGAGACGAGTAATACACTAATAGGTTAAAGGCTCAAAAGCTCATTACTTAAATATATATCGTACAATATCGCTAGGTTGAAATATTAAGATCGCTTTTTTCCGGCGATCTCTTACAATTTTAGCTTTGTTGAGCAGCCTTCTTCCGTCGTTTAAAAAAGCGTTCTGTATTGAAGGGATTAGCCTTTACTTGTTATACTTAAAGAGAATAAGTATCGAGTTGTATAACAATCGCATTAATAGGGAATGCTAAATAAATAATTGTTACGTTAGATTGTAGCCTTTATATTATCGTATAAAGTAATATGCCGCGCTTTATAGATCGCGCTTTCTTAGCTATTTTGAATATATAAATATTATAAACTAACTAAAGCTTATATAGCTTTTGATTCTTTATAATTCGAATTTCTAAAAACTACAAAGTATTATTCAAATCGCATAGTTTATACTATTTCTTTTTGATTCTTTCGATAATTTTGTAGATTGTTTTATTATATTTTCTATAGTAAATAATTTAAATATCGTTTATAAAGAAAAGTATTAAAATATATTTATTTTAAATCATATAAATATATAGCTTTTTTTAATATTATATTATATTAAAAAATATAAAAGTAATAGTTAATTCTTTATACTACAAAGCAAATGAATCTCGAAGATTATATAAAGCTTAATCTATAATAATATATTTATTAAACACTTTATACTTATTCGAAAGTAGATACATTATAAGAATACTATTAGGGTTTCTTATAATATTAACGAAAGTATTAATAATATCAAATTGTTGAGTTTCTAGATTTTATTTAATAATCATAATCATTATAATGCAAAACGATCTAGTAACAAAAATCGCTATATAAATAAATTCGATCATATTTTTATTTTAAAGATTTTTTTGAATTACTAAATATAAGCAATATCGATTTATATACTCTTTAAAATCGTTTTTGTAATCGAAAACTTATTGAAAAGAAATCGAATATGTATTGCTCGATCTTATTTCAATTTCTTTTTAAGTTTGTTTATTTTTAAAGTTTTTAATCTTTTTATTATAATCTTTTTTAAACCAAAATCCAAAAACATATTTATTTAATTAATTATAAAAACAAGGAAATGATGATGCAATAGATTTGAATATTTTTAGAAAAACATTTAAAGGTTTTAAAAGCAAAAAAAAAGTTAGTTTGAAACTAATTGCAAAAGCAATAATATTGTAAAATATAATAAACTTATTCTTTTCTTTCGAATCATCTAGTTTATTTTGATCTAGCTAGAAAGTATTATAGAATTCGTTTAGAAGGTAATTATTTCAAATTGATTTTAAAGATTATACAATAACAATTCCAATAAATATATTAGTTGATCTATTTTCGATATTTTATTAATATAAATATTGAAAGTATTGTATAGAATATAATCAATCAATAAATTAATCAAAACGATCAAATTGGTAGTTAAAAAATAATTGAAATTTGTTTAGATTGAAATTAATTTTAAATATTTTTATTTGAATTGTTTAAGTTCGTTTAAAAGAATAATAAAGATTCAGAATTAGAATATATTGATCTTAATATTCCTTTATTGTATATATTTTTGATAAAAATCAAAAAAGTATAATTAATTCTTCGATTTTATAAAGTATAAGGATGTTTATTAATTCAATAAAAAACAATCTATATTAAAATTCTATTTTGTTCTTTATTTAACTTGGAATATTAAATGTTTTACTAGCGATTATTAGATCTTTATTCTAAGAATTATGAATTTGATTTTGAATTAAAATTAGTACTTTAATGATTTTATAATTCATTCTATTGCTTTGAGTAATTAAGAATACAATAGGAAAACGTAGAGATTCGTGATTAATAGAATTAACTTGATTATTATTTAATATATTTTTAATTGCCGATATTAAATAGTTTGATTGTATTTTAATACTAGATTCTATCTCTTTTATAAATTTCAAAGCTTATAAAATCAATAGAAAAGGTTCTTTTAGATTATTATAATTTTTATTATTAAATAAAAAAGTTGATCTGAAAGATATCAATATTTCAATACTTTTTAAATCCACTCTCGAGATTGATATCTTAATGAAAGTTTTTAAGGTATATATAGCTTTGAAAATGTTTATATCCTTTTTGTTTATAATTAAAATTAAATTATTTAATTCGTAATTAAATATAGCTTTATTAATATCTGTTTTCTTAAAAATATCAAACTTTTTAACAAAATTCTTAAGATCGAAATCGAGTAAAATATTAATAATATTGTAAACTTTGTATTATTTTATAAGTATAATGTTTATTGAAAATAATATTCCGAGTAATAATAATTTTGTTAAACTTTGAAATCCAGATTCTGTAGATATACATTCTAAGTATATATCCAATCAAATATTTAATATAAACTTTTGGATTAGTTTTGTATCATTTATTTTTTATATTAATTTCTTTATTTTTATTCAATAGATATATACAACAATTATAATAATATATATTGCTTTAATTAAGTTTCAAATCATTTGTACTAAATTTAGCAAAATTAAGATTATATTGTTGAAAATATTGATAAAACCAAAAATCAAAAACTTCGTTTAAATATTTGAAACTTTTGCTTTTCAAAGGATTTATATTGTAAAGGTAAATAACGATTTATATTGCTTCTATTTATATTTTATCAAATAATTTTGAAAAGGTTCTTATTTTGATTTGTTTTATTATAATTTTTTGATTTATACATTTAATATTGCTATTAGATTTGTATATATATAAAAGTAAAAATTCAAGTTTAAAATCTTTTTTAGTAATTCAATTCTCGAAAATAATATTGCTTTTATTACTAATAATTAATATATTGTTATTCTGTTTAATAACAATAATATTGAATCTATATTTGCAATAAATCTATATTACAAAGTTCTATAGTAGTATTTCGAAAACTTTGATATATAATTTTTGGCTTAAAATAAAAGAGAATATCTTATTATTAAATATATTTTTGATAATTAATAGTTAAAAAACGCTAATATATTTACAAAGAAAATTAAAGAAATCCTATTGAATTTTGTAAAAAAGTTTTGAAAAAGAAAAATTATTAGGTTTATATAAAACAATTTGCTTTATATATATAATAATATAATCAATATAATCGATTTTAATAATTCTTTTAATTCTAACTTTTTTAATTATACGGATTGAATACTTTAAAGCTTTTTTGTTTAAATATTTTGCTTTTTTATATTAAAGCTTATTAAAATTCTTTTTTAGAATAGATTGATTACATAAATATTAATACAATTGATTGATTTAATAAAAAGCAATCGAATAAACTATTACAATGCAATTTATAAAAACGAAGAAAAGATTAAAAAAATAAAAAAAATAAACAAATTTGTATTCAATAATAACTAATCTATATTTTCAAATACAATTGATTAAGATACGATTATTCTTTACAAGCTTAACCTTTAATATATTATTGTCATTACAAAACCATGCTCCCTTTTTCTTTATAAAAGATTCTGAAATTAGATTAGTATAAAAGCCTGGTATAAAAGCTATATCGTTGAATATCAAATCCTTAGTAGTAGTAGTAATTCATAATCGATTTAATCTATCTATAGCTATAACTACGTCGATTATGCGATTTGCTTATGATATATATAATAATAAATATTTTATAAGGAAAAAGTAGAAAAAGCTTTTATAAAACAACCTTTTATTCTCTAAAAGATCTTTAAGATGCTTATGATTATTATTCGTTTTATCAAATATTGATAATCTATGATATTAACAAATTAAAGATATTCTATCTTGTTTTGTTAATTAAAATTAATATATCAAATTGCATAATCGTTACAAATCAAAAAGTATACTTTCTTTTTCCAATTTGGATTTAAAAGTAAATTTTTTTTTTGTACTCTTTTTGTATTTTTTGCACTTTTTATAATAGTTTTTTTATAAAAACGCATTTATTTATTGTTTTGTTATTTACTTTTTTATTTTTTATTTATATCTTTTCATAAATAACTTTATTTTTGTTAAATAATTTTTTATTTAATACTTTTTTTTTCTTTTTAAAAGCTATATAATTAAAGATCCACTTCACTTTTGAATTAATAAATCCTTTTTTCACTTTTTCAAATTAGTTATTAAATCTTACTACAATCTCACTATAATACCTTTCAAGAAAAATAAAGTTTATAATAAGCTTTTAATACATTTCCGGGATCCTTTTGAAATTTTATTTCGAGGATATTATATCAAATATTTGTATAACCTTATTATAGAATCAAACTTAATCTATATTCGCCAATATAAAAAATATAAACATTATTATAAAGGTAAAGCTTACTAGAATATAAACGTACCCTTTTTATATTTTTGTTAAAGCTAATATTGATGTATATATCTATAAATCCCTATTGGATATATAAAAGTTGTACAAAGCGTTTTATTTGTTGTTAATATTTATATTGCAAGCAAAACGAAAGATGCTATTATTTTTGTGTATTATAATGATTAGAATCTAAAGCTTTTCGTTGCGAAATATAAAGTTAAGCGTTGTAAAAAGATATTCTAAACAATTAATAAAGAGATTGTTTTTCTAATGTTTGCTTTAAAATAGTATTATACTTTTTTTGTAATTGTAATGGATATAATTATTATAATCATTAAAGCTTAATGCGAAAAAAATATTATTAATATCGAAACTATTCGAGTTTAATAAACAAAAGCTTTCGAATTAATTGCTTTTAGTTTTATTATTTTTTTGGATTTGTATAAAGCTTAAATATATTATTGGATTTTGTATAATAGGCTTTTTAATATGTATAGTATAACTTTATTGATAAAGTTAACAATAATATTAAGAATGCAAAAATTATCGCAAATTTTTTCGATAATATATAAAAGATTGATTTATTAGATTGAGTAAATTTTTGAATGGTTTGTAAAATATATAATGGTTTTTTGTTGAATAATTTAGTAGTATTTTAAATATTATTAATCGATACTTTTAAAGATAATTTATATTGTAATAAAAGGCTAATTTTCATTAATTATATCGCTATTGTTTTAAATATTGAATTATTTTAAATCAAATGTTTAATAAATAAGATGTATATATTATATTGCAGATCTATATACTATATTTCGAAAATTAAACATTTAAATAATATATATTTTATTGTTTGTTTTTTCTATTTATAATAATTATATTTTAGAATAATATTAAGGATTTTACAATTATAAAGGAAATCTTTTAAATCAATTTTCTTTATTCTAATTATTAAAGTTATTAATAAAATCTTTTTCAATATTCCGTTATATATTGCTATTTAAGCTTTTTTAATTTTATAATTATAATAAACTAATATTTTTTATTCGATATATTTGTTTTTAATGTTTTGTTATTCTTTTAATTAATTGTTTTAGGTTTTTTATATAATTTTATCGATTATAAATAATATAGTAATAATTTATAATCGATTTGATCTATCTATAGCTATAGCTACGCTGATCATGCGATTTGCTTATGATATATACAATAATAAATATTTTGTAAAGAAAAAGTAAAAAAAGCTTTTATAAAACAATTTTCTATTCTTTAGAAAATTTCCAAAATGTTTATAGCTATTGTTTGTTCTATTAAATATTGATAATTTGTAATATCAACAAATTGAAAACATTTTATTTTGCTTTGTTAATTAAAGTTAATATATCGAATTGTGTAATCATTACAAATCAAAAGATGTGCTTTTTTCTCCCAGTTTGGATTTGAAAGTAAATCTCCCTTATTTCGCACCCCTCCCGTGTTTTATGCGCCCCCTATAGGAGTTCTTCTATAAGAGCGCATCTATAAATGATATAAAAAGTATTTGTTTATCGATTATTGAATTATGGTTTTGATAAATCGAAATTCTTTTAATCTTTATATTTTTCATAGTTTATTTGTATTTAAATATATCAAAAATAAAAAGGTTTATTGCTTTTTTTTTATACTTTTAAACTATTCTTTTAATTTTATTGCAAACGTTTTGGATTAAATCTATTATTCTTATTGTTTAAATCCTATATTTTGTTTTCGCTTGAAATTCATTGAGGTAAAGCTTTAAAAAGGTATATATTGTTTTTGTATAAAAGATTGGTATAGGGGTAGTTTTAAAGTTTTTGTAAATTAATTGAAAAAAAGCATTTTATTGTTTTTGAAACCTTAAAATAATACTTTTCCTTATGTTTTTTATTTCATTTAATATATATTATATAATCAAAATATAAATAATAATTAATATTACTATTGCTTCATAAATTTGTTCAATATTATATAGGTTTATTTTTTATATAAAGAATATTATTTGTATTAAAGCCAATATTTAAATTACTAGTTTGTATTCGATTTTTTTTATATATTTTTGTTATTTTAATTGTTTATTGATTTAAAAGCTTAACATTTTAATATTAATGCGTAGGTTAATTGTAATGCTATTAAAAACAATGAAAATTATAAGATTATATTGTTTAGGGTTTCTAATAAAATATAAAAATTAATATTTCTTTGAAGCAAATTTGGCTTTGTATCGCTTTGTTTAATTTTAATATTTGTTGTATATATATTATAGGATTTGATAAATGTTAATAATGATAATATTCCACGCTAAAATATTGATATTATCTACGAATTCAATTATATTACTTTTTTGATGTATTATAAAGTAGGTTTTGATTAGTTCGCTGTTATAGAACAAAAAAAGAATCGGATTTAATGATAATCTTTATGGAATCCCATTATATATTAGTTGTTATAAGCTTGTAAAATTATCTATTTATATATTATTATATTTATCAATAAAAAAACTAGTTATTATATTGATCAAATATTTAAATATATGTTTTTGGTATAGAATATATAATAATCGCGGATAGAAAATGTTGTTGAATATTTTTGTTATATCAGAATTTAAAAGATTAATTATTTGGTTTAAAAAAGATTTTTAAAGTGTATATATTTATTTAATAATTAATTTTAATGCTATAATAATGTTTTATATCAATTTTGCTTTTATTTGATAAATAAAAAAAAAATTCATTAGTTTTTATTATATATAAGATTTTGTTGACAATTAATTTCTTTAACAATTTGCTAAAAGTATCTGAAAGAATTATCGAATAATATAACTTTACTAACGATTTGTTTTTGCTTAGCTTTAGGATTATAATAGTATACGTTTGTTTAAAATATTTAAGGAAATAGTTTAATTTAATATATCTTTTAAATAAGTAGTATATAAAATAAAGATCGAGAATTTTAAATAATTTTTTAATTGCGAAATTAATAAATCTAGATAAACCAAAAGCTTTATAATTCAATAATTTCGATATTGTAAAGTATATATTGTTTTTATTAATTTTCTATTTTTTATTCAACGATTGCAAATATCTGTTTCTTTTTATATTGTAATTAACGATATCTATCGAATCAATATACAGCGGAAATGCGAAGAAATAATTTGCAAATATCAAAGCTTTTTCTTTTTTTGTTATAATTCAATTATCATTTATTTTAAGGTTTAGGAATTATAGTATTTGTTTAAGAAAATAACTTTTATTCTTTGCTTATCTCTTTATATCCCAAATTCTTTTTTGTATATATATCACTTTCGCTAATCATTTTCGAAAATAAATTATCGCTTTTTTGCTTATTAATCTCTTTTTTGCTCTACAAATTTTATTATATTTTATATAAATTATCAATAAATCAATAATTAACAATTCTTATTTTAATAATTGCGCTTTTTTAATAAAAACGAAATATTAAAATATCCAATACAATTTATTATAAATTGTTACTTTAGATTTGAAAATTATGTTGTTAATTGATTTAGTTATATAATAAAGGATTTTGTTTAAAAAGAAATCTATATTCTATTCGTTTTCAAGCGTAAATAGATCGTTTAAAATATTGCAATAAAAAACGTTATAAAAAATTGTCTTTATTATCTTTTTTTATTGCTATTTATATAAAGCTTTAAACGTTATAAAGGTTAAATTAAATTTTGTTTAAATCGAAAAATGATTTAAACCGAAATCTAATTCTTTTATAACTTCGCAATTTATTAATAAATGTTCTAAACTATATAATATCTATATAAAATCGATAATAAAAAAAAAGATCCCTTTATTCTATATCTTGAATACCTTTAATATAGTTAAAACAATGTTAGCTTATTATATTATATTGATTAGAATAATAAAGTATTCTTTTAATATTTATTCTGTGATTTTTCTTTATAACAAATAATATAAATTAAAATCTTTTAATATAATATATTAAACGTTTTAGTTATTTAGTTCGGTTTCTATAATTAATAAAATAAATGATCCGGTAGTTTTACAATGTAAGTTTGAGATCGAATTATAGATATTGATTATTTGAATAAATATCTTTTAATTCAAATCGCTTATTTAAGTTATAAAAGTATATAAATCCAATATAAATATCATAAAGATCTAATTCTTAATATCGAATCTTTTATTAACAAATATAACTATTTGAATGCTTTTTTATTATTTATAAATAAGATGCTAGTTTTTATTAAATTTATTTATCTACAATTTTTAAATTGTTACAATTTAGTATTGCATTATTTTTAAATCGTTAAAAAAAGTTACTATAATTATCTTTTGTTTATTAATATTATATTATAGTATTTTGAATTCTTTGTTATAATTCATTAATTTCAAATGTTATTGTAATGTTTTTTTGTAATATATATAACAACGTTATCATTATTTGAAAAGCAAACGTTGACTTTTAAATATTGGAAATGAATGTTTAAATATTAGAGATACTAATAATCGCTTTCGATTAAAAGGATTAAAAGTTAAATATTAAAGTTAGTTTTATTTGATATAAAGTTAAACAAAAAAACGTTTTTTTTATTATCTTTTTTTTTTGTTTAAAGCGTTTTGTAAAACAAAAAAAATAAAGTTAAAAAAAGATAAGTTTGCAAAAGATAATTGTTTGTTTTTTTTTATTGCAAATCTATTTGATATATATAATATTATCTTTTTTGTTTAAATGAATTTATCATTTAATTTTTGGCAATTAAATTTATTCTATATATAATAATTGCTTTTACAATTAATATATTTCCATTTTTTTTTATATTCAAAGTTTTTCTTCGAATATATATTTGTTCAATAGTTTTTTGTACAATTACTATATACTATTTTCTTTATATATAATTGAGATTTATAATAATTTAGTTTTTAATAATTGTAATATTTATAAAAGATATAAATAGTATTATATAAACTCGTTTTGTATTATTGAAATTTATAAAATAGATTATTTATTAATACTATATTGATTATTTTCGAAAAAATTAAAATTAATACCAAAAATAACATTTTCTTTTGTTTTGCGTTACATCGAATTAATTAAAACAAATAATCAATTTTTAAGCTTAGTTTTGTATTATCAACTTTTAATTGTAAAATAAACTTTCGTTGTAAAAAATCCTTTTTATTCTTACTAATTATATTTATGCGAATATTATATATTATAATTTAATAGATTGATTTTTTAGCTTTAACATTAAAAAAAAAAAATCATTTCGAATTGTTTATAATTATATTATATCTTTTTTTAATTTTTATAATAATTGTAAACCTAATATTTGTTATTTTAAATATATCTATTATTTAAACTATAGAAATAATAAAATTGATTTAGATAATAAATTCTTTATTTGTTATTTCTTTTAGAGTTTCAATTTTTATTAAATTAATTTGAATTTTATAATTATTAAAGCTATAAATTGATATAAGTTTATAAATTAAACTTTATATATCGATATATTGTATAATTATTAAAACGTTTTTTAATAAAATAATCTTTGTTTATAATTTCTATTTTAAAGTTTTTTAAAGCTTTCGCTTTATTTTTTCGAATTGATCTATTATTTGAACCTATAGCGATATATTATATTTTTCTTTAAAAAGAATAATTTCAATATTAAAGAGTTTTTTTGTATAATTATAAATTGTTTTCAATAAAGTATATTAATTCTTTATAAAGTTATTAATTGTTTTCAAAAATATTAATATTATTTAAATAATAATTATATAAGATATTATAATGAAAAGTTTATTGATAAATAAACAAGATTTGTTTAATTTGCTCTCGGATATTGTAGTTTAACAAGAATCTAGATTTGACATTAGCGAGATCGCTATTTCGATTCCGAGTGAATTGATTTTACAAAGGGGATTCGAAGAGTATTTTGATGATAATCTGATGCGAATTGAGTTTTATTTTCAAAAAATTTCAATTGCTCACTTTTTTACGTTTTTAATCCTTAGTATTAGAATCGAATTTGTTATATAAAAGATTTTTGAATATGCGAATATCTTTATCAAAAATAAAAAAGAAAGTAATTACAAATTTAATAAAATCATTAGTATTTGCTAAACGATATACATCTCTATTTAAAAGCTTAATATCGTTTATTAAATGTAAAGTATTATAATTATTAAAAAGAATATTTTAGAAAAAGTAATAAAGAAATATTAATAAAGCGAAGAAGTATATATCATTAAAATCTTTAGATTTGATTAACGCAATATCAATAATAGTTATAAAAGAAGAAAAGCATTTCGATTTATTTTCTTTACTAATAGTATTAAAACTTTTAATAGCATTCAATCAACTTTTTTTTTTGATACTTTATATAAATTTTTTTATTTTGAATCTTTTAAACGTATTTTAATCTTTTAAACTTTGATATCACTTAACGTTATTCTATATTGTATATTACTTTTAAAAATAAAAGTTTGTTGCAAATAATAATAAATATTAATAAAATACTAATATTTGTAAAGATTAATATATTTGTAATAAAAACATTTGGATTTGTTATTATTGAAAGATTCATTATTAGAATAAAAGGTTTTAATGGAAAAAGAAATATTGGATAAGAAAGGATTAGATAAAAAAGAATTGAATAAAGTTAAATAATTTAAAGATGTAACAAAAGCATTTTTGAAAAATACTTTTTCAACGTTTTGCATTAATAAAAAAGAATTTCGTTTAACTTGTTTAAAAATAAAAAGCTTTTTGTTAATATAAAAAAAAGTAATAACAATTCTTTATTGTATATCCTTAATTTAATAAAAATCGAACTTTTTGATTATAATAAAGAACTTTTTGATAATTAATAATCCTTTAACATTAAAAATATCGTAGATTATTGTTTTTTGATAAACAATTCATCATTTTTAAGTTTATTTAATATTATTAGTTTAAACAATAATAACAAATACAAATATATTAAAATAATCCTTTTAAACTTTTGTAATGATTTGATTATTGGTTAAGCAAAAACATAATTTAAAATAGCTTATTATTTATCGAAATATATAACTATCCTTTGTATTTATTTAAAAATTTATAAAGTAAATAAAATTGATTGTTGTAATTATTCAAATATAAATATCCGGGTATCTTTTGTATTTTGAATTATATTCCTTTTAATGATTAAAATAATCGACTTTTCGAATTGTATACTCTTTCAAAGCATCCTTTGAAATCAAATAAATAAAATGCTCAAATCGAATTAAAAAAAGATTTCGATTTTAAAACTTTTTCTATAGCAATATTTGCAATAAGCTTTGCAATAATAAACTTATATTCAACGATATCCTTTACAAATTTCGCAATATATTTGCAATTCAATTGATTAATTATTGTTTCAAAAGTAAAAGAAAAAAGTTTCGAAATAATTAATTAATCAATAGATTTATAATCAAATGGAAACTTAATATCAAAATTGAGAATATCTTAGAAATTGTATAAAATATAAAGACTTTGTAATCCGATATACTATTTTGATTAATGATCGCTAATGTTGAACTTAACGGAAATAAACGTTATAATGAAAATAATAAAGTTTGAATAAAAACTAAAGATAGAATTTGAAAGTGTTAAAGTAGTAAAAAGAGTATAAAAATCGTAAAAATATTAAATTAAAGCGATAGCAAAATATTAGCAATATTAAAAACTAACCAAGCTTATAATTATTATGCGATAATATAATATAATATTATAAACGAATAGTAGAGCAAAAACGAATTTACATTAGCGAAAAGATATCGCAAATGGCAATTAAACTATACTTTTAAGAAATCCGTAGAATTTAAACTTACTAAATCAACGTTATATCGATTACTTGTATTGCGATTCAAGTATAATAATTGTGAAGTTTACTATAAACGATTTAAATACAAAAACACAAAGATTTATTGCTTATATAGTAAAGCCAAAACTTTAAAATATTTTATCTTTTATAAAATCTTTATTAAACGATTTTATTTGTAATCGTTAAAATTTATTCGTTTTTTAACAAATGTTTAAAAAAGATACAACTATATACAAAAGCTTCTTGTTTTTCTATAGAAATTCGAACGTTTTATTACAACGATGCGATATTTTACGTTTTGTAATCGAAAGCTTTACAATACCCTGAATAATGTTTAATTTAATGTTTTATTCAACTCTTTTTTTACTCTTTCTTCTTTTTTTTATTTTTTGTTTTACTTTAAAGCTTAATTTGAAGCGTAATATATAAAGCATAATATATTACTTTATATAACAATACAAAAGCTACAATTTAATATAATAATTGTTCATTTAATATTCTTTATTAATATAATTACTATATAGCTCGATACTTATTTTTTTTAAGTATAACAAACAAAAGCCAATTCTTTTAATACAGAATATTTTTTTAAACAACGAAAAAAAGCTATCTAATAAAGCTAAAATTATAAAAGATCGCTAAAAGAAAACGATCTCAATATTTCAATTTAACGACGTTGTACAATATATATCTAAATGATAAGCTTTTGAGTTCTCGGCCCATTAATATATCATCTGTCTCTAGTACCCCTCGGGAGGTCAAGAGCTTAGCTAGCTTACATAGACGTTAAACATAATAAATAGATAAAAATAAATTTAAAAAAAAACAAAGTTTATAATAAGCTTCCGCTTTATTTATAGGGTTTTATTAAAGCTTTTTTTATAAATGCTATTTTAAATATTTATACAATTTAATTATAAAACTTAATTTTGTTCATATTCGCTAATATAATAAATGTAAACATTATTACAAAAATAAAGCTTTTTATTAAAATATAAATACATTTTTTTTTTCACTTTTGTTAAAAATAATATTAATATATATATCTATAAATGTTTATTGAATATATAAAAGTTATATAAAACGTTTTGTTTGTTGTCGATATATATATCGCAAATAAAATAAACAATATTATTATTTCAATATATTATAATAATTGAAATCTAAAGCTTTTTGTTGTTAAATATAGAATATAATATTGTAAAAAAATGCTTTAAACGAATAATAAAAAGATTTGTTTCTTAATATTTGTATTAAAACAATATTATACCCTTTTCGTAATTATATTGAACTTTATCGTTGCGATTATTAAAATTTAATACAAAAAAAATGTTATTGATATTAAAGCTATTTGAATTCAATAAACGAAAACTTTTAAATTGATTGTTTTTAATTCTATCATTTTTTTTTGAATCTATATAAAGCTCAAGTATATTGCCGAACCCTTTGCGATGAGCTTTTTGACGTATATAGTATAACTTTGTTGATAAAGTTAAAGATGATGCCGAGGGTACAAAGGTTGCCGAAAGTATATATAATACAATATATATAATAATTAATAATATATATAATAATCTTTGATTAAAGAAATTAAAGATTAAACGATATATATATATACATTTAATTATTACTTCAAATTATATTTTAGTCAAATAAACTTCAATCAAATTTATATCTTTTTTATTATTGATTATTTATTTTTTAATTGTTTTAATAATAAATCGTAAAACAATAATAGAATATATATTAGGAAACTTATAAGGATTTATTAAAAAGTTTATATTTTATTTCGTAAAATTTCTAATAATCTATATATTATCGTTCGTTTTTATCAATTTTATATACCTTGTAAAATTTTTAATATAATTAAAGAAAATAATAACTAATATCATTAATAAAAAACATAAAAAAGTAAACAATTGAAATTTTTGAAAATAAGACTCAATTCGCATTAGATTATCATTAGAATACTTCCCGAATCCCCTTTGTAAAATCAATTTATTTAGAATCGAAATAGCGATTTTATTAATACTAGATTTAGATTCTTATTAAATTATAATATTTGAAAATAAACTAAATAAACTTTATTTATTTATTAATAAGTTTTTTATTATAATATCTTATATAATTATTATTTAAACAATATTAATATTTTTAAAAATAATTAATAACTTTATAAAAAATTAATATGTTTTGTTAAACACGATTCATAATTATATAAAAAAACTTTTTAATATTTGAATTATTTTTTTTAAAGGAAAATATAGTATATTATTATAAATTTAAATAATAAATCGATTTAAAAAAATAAAACGAAAACTTTAAAAAACCCCGAAATAGAAATTATAAGCAAAGATTGTTTTACTAAAGAATATTTTAATAATTGTACAATATATCGATATATAAAGTTTAATTTATAAATCTATATCAATTTATAGCTTTAATAGCTATAAAATTGAAATTGATTTAATAGAAATTGAAACTTTAAAAGAAATAATAAACAAAGAATTTATTACTTAAATCAATTTTATCATTTTTATAGTTTAAATAATAAATATATATAAAATAATCAATATTAAATTTATAATTATTACAAAAATTAAAAAGAAATATAATATAATTATAAACAATCTAAAATAGTTTTATTACTTTTTCTTTAATATTAAAACCAAAAAACCAATTCATTAAATTATAATATATAGTATTTGTATAAATATAGTTAATAAGAATGAAAAGAATTTTTTGCAACGAAAATTCATTTTACAACTAAAAGCCAATAATACAAAACTAAATTTAAAAATTAATTATTTGTTTTAACTAATTCAATATAATGTAAAAAAAAAGAAAATGTTATTTTTGATATTGATTTTAATTTTCTTAAAGATAATCAATATAGTATTAATAAATAGTTTATTTTATAAATTTTAATAGTATAAAACAAATCTATATAATATTATTGATATCTTTAATAAATATTACAATTACTAGGAATTAAACTATTATAAATCTTAATCATATATAAAGAAAACAATATGCAACAATTGTACAAAAAACCATCGAATAGATATATATTTAAAAAAAAACTTTAAATATAAAAAAGAATAGAAATATATTAATTGCAAAAATAATTATTATATATAAAATAAATTTAATTATCAAAAACTAAACAATAAATTCGTTAAAATAAAAAAAAATATTATATATATTAAACAAATTTATAATAGAAAAAAATAAATGATTATTTTTTGTAAACTTATTCTTTTTCAATTTTACTTTTTTTGCTTTACAAAATGCTTTAAATAAAAAAAAGAAAATAATAAAAAAAACGCTTTTTTATTTAACTTTATATTAAACAAAATTAATTTTAATATTTAATACTTAATTTTTTTAATCGAAAATAATTATTAATATTTCTAATATTTCTAATATTTAAATATCTATTTTCAATATCTAAAAGTTAATATTCGTTTTTTAAACAATAATAACGCTGTTATATATACTATAAAAAAATATTACAATAACATTTAAGATTAATAAATTATAATAAAGAATTCAAAATATTATAATATAATATTAATAAATAAAAGATAATTATAGTAACTTTTTTTAACAATTTAGAAATGATATAATATTAAATTGTAATAGTTCAAAAACTATAAATAAATAGATTTAATTAAAGTATTTATAATAATAATAAAAACTAATATTTTATATATAAATAATAAAAAAATACAAAAATAGCTATATTTATTAACAAAAAACTTAATATTAAAGATTGAACCTTTATTACATTTATATTGGATTTATACATTTTTATAATCCGAATAAGTAATTCAAGCTAAAAGATACTTATCCAAATCATCAATATTTACAATCCAATCTCAAACTTATATTGTAGGCTTACCAAACCATCTACTTTGTTGACTATAAAAACCAAATTAAATAATCAAAACGTTTAATATATTATATTAAAAGATTTTAATTTATATTATTTATTATAAAAAGAAATCGCAAAATAAATATTAAAAAAATACTTGATTATTTTAATCAATATAATACAATGAGCTAATATTATTTTAATTATATTAAAAGTATTCAAAATATAAAACAAAAAGACTTTTTTATTATTATTGATTTTATATAAATATTATATAGCTTAGAATATTTATTAACGAATTGCAAAGTTATAAAAGAATTAGATTTCGATTCAAATTATTTTTCAATTTAAACAAAATTTAATTTAACTTTTAAAATGTTTAAAACTTTATATAAATAATAATAGAAAAAGATGAAAAAGATGAAAAAGAAAATTTTTTATAATGTTTTTCGTTGCAATGCTTTAAATAATCTATTTGCGTTTAAAAACAAATAGAATATAAATCTCTTTTTAAATAAAATCCTTTATTATATAATTAAATCGATTAATGATATAATTCTTAAATTTAAAATAACAATTTATAATAAATTGTATTGAATATTTTAATGCTTTATTTTTGTTAAAAAAATATAATTATTAAAATGAGAATTGTTAGTTATTAATTTATCAACGATTTATATGAAATATAATAGAATTTATAAAACTAAGAAAAGATTAATAAATAAAAAAACGATAATTTATTTTCGAAAGCAATTAACGGAGCGATATATATACAAAAAGAAATTTGAAATGCAAAAAGATAAATAAAAAACAAAAATCATTTCTACGCCAAAAATATATATTTAAATATTTGATCGATATAATAATTAGTTTTTTTACTAATAGATATAATAATATACAAATAAATAACTATATAAGCCTATAAGCCTATAATAATTAATATATAATAAGATTCTATAAAAATTATTATTAAACCCGATTCTTTTTTTATTTTATAATAACGAATTGATTAAAACCTACTTTATAATACATTAAAAAGATAATATAATTAGGTTTGTAAATAATATCAATATTTTAATGTAAAATACTATTATTATAGATATTTATCAAATCCTATAATGTATATACAACAAATACCAGGATTGAACAAAACAATATAAAGTTAAATTTGTTTTAAAGAAATATTAGTTTTTATATTTTACTAAAAACCCTAAATAATATGATTTTATAACCTTAATCGTTTTCGATACTACTATAATTAACCTATACATTAATATTAAAATATTAAACTTTTAAATCGATAAATAACTAAAATGATAAAAATATATAAAGAAAATTAAATACCAACTAATAATTTAAACACTAGTTTTAATATAAATAATATTTTCTATATAGAAAATAAACTTATATAATATTCGATAAGTTTATAAAGCAATAGTAATATCGGTTATTATTTATACTTTAATCATATAGCATATACTAAATAAAATAAAAAAGATAAAGAAAAGCATTACTTTAAAGTTTCAAAAATAATAAAATACTTTTTTTCGATTAGTTTGCAAAGATTTTAAAGCTATTTCTATATTAGTCTTTTATACAAAAACGATATATATTTTTTTGAAACTTTACCTTAATAAACTTTAAACAAAAACAAAATATAGAATTCAAATAATAAAAATGTAATCTAATCCGAAACATATACAACAAAGTTAAAAAAACAATTCAAAAACGTAAAAAAAAAGCAATAAACTTTTTTACTTCTAGTATATTTAAATATGAATAGGTTATAAAAAACATAAAGATTAAAAAAGTTTTGATTTATTAAAACTATAATTCGATAATCAATAAACAAATATTTTTTGTACTATTTATAATCGATAAAATTATATAGAAAACCCAAAACGATTAGTTAAAAGAATAATAAAATATTAGAAATAAGTATACTAAATGAAGAACATCGATCTATTACAATTATAAAATTAAAAAAGCTAAAGTAACAATATATAACGAAATATTAAAAAGAGTTTCATTAATAGCTTTAATAATTAAAATAAGAAAATTTGTTTAAAAGATTTCCTTTATAATCGCAAAGTTCTTAATATTATCTCGAAATATAATTGTTGTAAATAAAAAAAATAAACAACAAAATATATATTATTTAAATGTTTAGTTTTCGAAATATAGTATATAGATTTGCAATATAATATATATATTTTCTTTATTAAACATGTGGTTTAGAATAATTCGATATTTAAAGTAATAACAATATAATTAATAAAAATTAATTTTTTATTATAGTATAGATTATCTTTCAAAATATCGATTAATAATATTTAAAATACTATTAAATTATTTAATAAGAAATTATTATATATTTTACAAATCATTCAAAAACCTATTTAATTTAATAAATTAATCTTTTATATATCATCGAAAAGACTTATAGTAACTTTTATATTTTCAATATTATTATCAACTTTATTAACTATTACGCTTCCGCTGCCCGGTTGGTATGGTAGACGTTCCGGCGCACATGCACGTTTTCACGGTTCACATGCTCGATTAACGAGTATGTACCGTGCATATATCTTGTTTATATAGATCATATATATATAATAATCTCTTTTTTGTAGTATAATCAATAATAGTAAATTCTAAGAACTTTTTTAACTTTATTCTAAAAATAGTTTTCTTACAATATAAGCGTTATATTATTTATTATTCAAATATCAAATCGTTTTAATTATTTAGTAACTATTTAAAAGAATACTTTTTTCGATAATATCTTTTTAGAAATACTTTTAAATAAACAAAACTATTTATTTACAAAAAAAAGATTAATATTAAACTTAATTTAATAACGATATACTCTTTATTACTTTTAAAAATCCTTTTGCTTTTTTTTTTCTTTAATATATTTTATTCTTTTTCCGGCAAATTCTATATTAACGCCATTGTATCTTCTGGTTAAGCTTTCGCGTTAATAAGCTTTACATTTATATTATCAACTTTCTATTCTACTTTTGGTTTTGCTTTTAATGTAATTATTCGAAATCAAGATTAAAGAAAAGATAAAAAAACGAAATAGTAAACAATATCTTTTTTATAATCTATTTTTAATCCAAAAATTACTTTTTGCAACTCTACTTTGTATATTCTTAATTTTTAGGATTATAACAATTTGCAATAATAAATGCAAAAGGTTTTTTTTACTTAAACAATAGAAATTGAACAATTATGTTTTGAAATTATATATAATATTGCTTTTGTTATTTTTTTTTCAATCTTTTTCTTAAAACAATTCTTTTTTCCATTAAAACTAATCAGTATTTTATTGCAAAAAAGCAATATCAATTTTGTAAAAGTTGTAAAAGAACTTCGAAAAGATTATAAATCGATAACTTTAACTTTTTTACTTTTAGCTTTTCTTTTTTCGAATTTGATAATAACTATTGCGTTAAAAGTAATCGATCTTTTAAACGAAATCGCAAAATCTATTTTCGCTTTTTTATTTGTAAATATAGTTCTTTAAACTTTTTATATTCCTTTTATTCTATTTGTTTGTATTACATTAAAGTAATTAATTTAATTAATAAGTTAAACAATAATATAGAATTTTGAGCAAGTTTATAAAGTATGCTTATTTTTAAACGCTTCGATTTATATACTAATATTTTCGATTCAAAAATGGTTTAATATATTTCTATTATGGATTAAATAAAGTTGAAAGCTTAAAAGTATTTCTATACGTTGTATATACAAGTTCTTCGTTTTATTAACGCAGAATTAATACGCTAGCTAACCGCAATTTACAATAATTTTGTAGAGATTAAGCGTATTTATATCTAATACAATCTTTGAAAAATATTTAATAACTTTTTTATTCGATATAATCATTTTTTGAAATAATATAGGATCTTTAGACTTTTAGCAATCTAAACCAAGATTATCGATAATATTTAACTATTTAAGGATTTCGAAAACAAGATTTTTGATTATTTAATTCGAATTGTAGTTTTTTATAAAGATAATTATTTCACTATAGAAAAGCTAATCAATAAGTTAATCAAAATCGATAAAAACAAAGTTTTTATACAAAAAAGAAATAGGTATTATATTCTTCGAAAGTTTGTTTCTATTAAAAGATTATCTATTACAATATTGATTTATTCTCTTTAAACGAATAAAAACGCTAATTATTTTAGTATTGATACAATTCAATATATTTAATCCAAATTGTTCTATTCGCTATATAATACTTTAGCGGGATATATTGGAACTTTCAAAAGTTTAATCTTCAAAGTTTTTATCTAGAATATCGTTTCTTTTCCTACTTTCAAAGTTTGCTTTTAAACATTCTAAACAAGTTTCTACAAAATAAAAGCGAATATTCTTATTGATTTCGTTATTATTATCAATAGCGAATCTATTAAAAACTTTTATAATACTAAAAATCATTTCGATCCTCAAATATATATTAAAGATATTAAATTAACACATTAAATGGAAAACATTTGTTTAAAAGCAAACATTTAAACAAAAACTTATTTTAAATGTTATTAAAAACATACAATTCTTTAATTTAATCAAATTAATAAAGGGTTAAACTATAACTTTATTTTGTATTCTTTTCAAAAACGAATACTTTTTCAAATCGAATGTTTTTTTTGATTTTGAAGTAAACGAATACGCTTTTATTGATATTATACTTTTTACTTTTTTTTTTTATTATTTAAATTATATTATCATTTATTTGAAACTTTTATTGATATTAAAGGTTACAACGATACATAGAGTTGTATTATTATTTATTATACTTTTTTTAATCTTTCGATCAATAATCAAAAGTAATCATTTGTTTTATTTTTTATTATAGATTTAGGTTTTTACAATATTATATTGAGTAAATTATAGCTCTCAAAGTTGCAAGCAAAGTTTGATTACTTTAATCAACGCTTTGAATGGCTTTTAGAATAATTATTTATATATTCTTTAAATTAGAATTTATTGTTTTCGAAAAATGATTTAAAATAGAAAAAGATTAATCGATTTGTATAATAAGATATTGATCGAAGAAACAATAAGTTTGATATCTATTAACAATAACGAAACGCTTAGTTTAAGTTTATTATTGTATTTACAATATAATCCTTCAACTTTATATTTGCGAAGAAACTTGATCTTTCTTTTTCTTCTTCTTTTCAATAAATACTTAAGAAAGCCTTTTAATAATTGCTTAAAAAAGCTTACATTGTAAAGTTATAAAAACTTTACAAATCGTTGTTTTATTCTTTGTTCGATATTGTTGATATTTACGTTTTTATATTTGTACAATTCGAATTTTTGTATAAGAGATACAAATACAATAAACTCTTCGTTGTTATTCTTAATGATATTGAAGCAATTGTATAAAAACATTAATAATAAAAAAACTAAAAAGATTAACTCTTAATTACTATAAACGCTTACCAATATATTAAATCTTTATTATGTTTAAACAACACTTTTGTTATTATTAATAAAAAATCTTCAATTCCTTTAATATACAAAGCCTTCCAAAAAGCCTTTTTCAAAGCTAATTCAAACGTACTACTACTTTACCAATCATATAATCACAAAATTATATTGAAAGATAAAAAGGAAAAAGCTTTAAAATATAATCTATTCTATAAGATATTATTAAAACAATTAGAAATTGTTAAGGAATATTTAATTGATAATTTGATTAAAAGATTTATAAAGCTTAATTAAGCTTTTTATACAATGTTTGTTTTATTTGTTCGAAAAGTTAATAATACACTTTGATTTTGTATCGATTTCCGTTTATTGAATTTTTTTATTTGTAAAAATCGATATTTTCTTCTTTTAATCGATAAAACGCTGGTACACTTTATTAATACAAAGATTTATACAAAGTTTAACATTTATTAAACCTTTTATCGAATCAAAATGGATCCTGCTTTTGAAAAATATATTATATTCTACATACGTTATAATTCTTACAAATACAAAATTGTATTATTTGGCTTTACAAACGGTTTAGCAATTTACTAAAAGTATATAAACGATATACTCTTTGATTATTTAGATATATTTTGTATTATCTACTTTAACAATATTTTGATTTATTTTAAAAACAAAGAAAATCATCAAACTTAAATTAAACTAATTCTGGTTTGATTTGAAATTGTTGGCTTTTAAACTAACTTTAAAAAATATAAATTCAATATTAAATGTACTAAGTATCTTGGATTTATTATTTTTATTGAAAATGTTGAAATTGATTTAAAAAAAGTAGAAATAGTTGAAAATTGAATATATTTTATTATTGTTAAAGAAATTTAATTATTTTTTGATTTTTGCAATTTTTATCATTGTTTTATTAAAGATTATAATATTATAATCAAACTTTTGATAAAGTTTATTAAAACTAATACCCCGTTTTATTTCAACGATTTATATTGCAATATGTTCAACGTTTTGAAACAAAAACTTATTTCCGCTTTTTTGCTTTAGTATTACAATTATAATTTTCCTTGTATATTTGAAACCAACGCTTTGAATAAAGTAATCGCTAGTATGCTCTCTCAAAAGTATAATAACGATTGACTATTCGTAGTATACTTTTCCAAAACTATGATTCCCGTTGAATTGAATTATAAGGTTTATAACAAAAAGATATTATCGATAATACGTTTTTTTAGCTATTAGAAATCAAAACTAATTAACTTTTCTTATTAAGTTCAAATCTATACAAATTACAAAGCTTTGAAATATTTTATAATTATTAAAACTTTAAATGTTTAATAAGTTTAATAAGCCGAATTACTAATTAATTACAATTTCGTTATTATATATTGTCCTAGCAAAAATAATTCTTTTACTAATGCTTTTATATATCGTATTAATGAATTGAATGTATAAAATCAAACAAAAAAAAATCGCTTTTAATAGTTTATAAAGGATAATCAAATCGATACAAGGATTATATAGAACGATTTAAAGAAAAAAACCAACAATAATGTATTAATTACTTTAAATCTAACTTCTATTACCCTTTATTTTAATATCGTTAATTGCATTTTTAATGTCAATCGCTTTTTTGATAATCTATAAGTTTTATAAATTGAAGCATTTAAAGGTTATAAGCATTTTACTTTCCAGGATAGTTTATTATTATATAACAATCGTTTGGTAATGCTCGATTCAAAGAATTTCTATATATTCTTTATTCGAAAGATTTATAATTCAATTTCTATAATATATTTTGGAATCAAAAAGATTTATTTTTTGTTATTAAAACAATACTATTGATCCGATATATTTACAACAATTGTTTAATATATATACAATTGCTACGTTTGCAAATGTAATTCTGTATTATAAAATTGCATTTTTGGTTTACTATACTCGCTTTTTGTTTTTGAACAAATATAACAAAATATCACTATAAACTATTACAATTTCAATAAGAATAAGTATAATTATAATAACGTTTTTATAATTATCGATTAATTAACAAAATAAGCAATCTTCATTCCTTATTACAAAGAAATTGATTTATACAAACAAGTTAAACTTTACTTATATTACGTTTATCGATATTACAAAGCCTTTAAATCAATTATATTAAATAAAAGTTCTTAATTTATTTCAAAGTTTTAATAAAAATTTAATCGATTATTAAATATTAATATTAAGCTTTCCATAGTTTATCATTTTTAAACAAATAATTAAATAAAGATTTATAATCAATATTTGTAATAACATTTACACTTATTCATTAGTTATTATCAAAACGATTGATCGGAATTCTTATTTATAATGAATTATGCTTAGTTTATTGCTTTTTAAAGCTTTTTACAAATATTTTTTATATAATAGTTGGGATTAGAATATTAAGAATAGTTTTTTAACAAAAAACGTAAACGTTTAGAATATCTGCAAATTTATTGAATATAATCAAACAATTATTATTTACACCAAGAAAAGTATTTTTCGAACTTAAAAGAAGATAATCCGATCTATCAACTTGCATTATTGTATTATAAACTTTGATATCGGAGATTATATATAGTTGAATATAAAGGATTATTCTACCCAATAACCCTTTAAAAAGCTTAATTACTTTATTCAAAATCGATTTAAGATTATAAATCAAATAAATAGCTTTTTCTATCTCGAACTTTCCGTTATTATAAAGATATATCCAATGTTTTTGTTTAACAAACTTCAAAAAGTTTACAATAATTCTTTTTTTGATCAAATTTAAAAGCCTTTGTTGTTTATCAATATTATTAGTAATTTCGAATAAGAAATAAAGAAAGTTTTTGTTATTAAAAAGATCTATAACTTTTTATAATATTGTATTTCCTGGTTTAACGTTAACATCGATTTTATTTAGTACCCTATCTTTGATTTAAAAACTACTTTTTACAAGTTATATAATTTCTATCGAGCAAATTCTATATTGTTTAATCTTTTTGCTTTATTGCTCGAATAAATAAAGCTTTACGAAAATGAAAAAAAACGATTACAATTATATTGATAATAATAAGCCTATATTCATCATTGATTAAATATATTTCTTCTAAACTACTTTATAGTTATGGTTATTTAAAGAAATCTTTATATTATATTAAATTATCAAGGGAAAAAAAGAAAGTGTTAAACGAGAGGTCACCTGACGAAAGTGAGGCCATTCACGGAAAGACGCAGGTAAGGAGCAGGAGAGTGAATAGCAAAATAGTGAATAGATGCGCTCTTATAGAAGAACTCTTATAAAGGGCGCATAGGATACAGGAGGGATGCGAAATGGGGGAGATTTATTTTCAAATCTAAGTTGGGAGAAGAAAGTACATTTTTTGATTTGTAATAATTATACAATTCGATATATTAACTTTAATTCACAAAACAAAATAAAATATTTTCAATTTGTTGATATTATAAGTTATTAATGTTTAACAAAACAAACAATAGTTATAAATATCTTGAAGATCTTTCAAAAGATAGAAAGTTATTTTGTAGAAGCTTTTTCTACTTTTTCTTTACAAAACATTTATTATTGTATATATCATAAGCAAATCGCATGGTTAGCGTAGCTATAACTATAGATAGATCAAATCGATTATAAATTACTACTATTATTAAATTATCATTACTATTATTAATATCAATTAAAATAATGCAATTTTCGATATAATATAAAGAAAAAAAGAATCTTTGAAGTAAATACAGAATGATTAACCTCTACTATTCTACTTAACCAAAAAACAAACAAAGCTATTAAAAGAGAAAAAAGAAATACTATTCATTTAAAACGAAATATTGTTTAAAATGCTTTAGCTTTTAATTATAGCTTCAAAGCCACTTTTTTCAATGCTTATTTATACTTCTTTTCTTGTTCAAGCTTTTTATACGTTCAATATTTCTTTAACTCTTTTTTGTAAATCCTTTTTATATACTTTTTTTCTTTCTTTACTAGAATTTCTTTTAATATCTTCTTCGAAAACTTATATCTAAATTCCGCTTGCAAAGTTATTTATTTCTTTATTAATAATATTACAAAGAACAATTAAAGAAAGAAATAACTTATCTTCGCTTTTTGTTTGTAAATTAACAATATTTTGCGATATTTTAGAAAATTGTTTAATAATTAACTCTTCGGTACCTTTTTTATATTTCTGCTTTTGATTAAAACAAAAAAAGCAAAGCTTTTCTTTTTGCTCTAGTATAATATAACACTTTCTTTTCGAATTCCTTGTAAAGCAACTTCGTATATACAATATACATATACTTTTGTATCACGGAGGATAGCTACGAACATATGGTGAAGTGATATCAGGGAGGTATTAAGGTATAGGTATAAAATAGTGATTGTATTGTTATCTATCTCTTTAAATACAGAATTCATCCGTTTCTTATATACTACATATATATGATTATATGTAATTATACGTAATCATTGTATAACTTTGTAATTATAAGAATCTACAATACTATAAGTCTAGAATATCATAGTATAATAGTAGTTATAGGTTTAAATACTTTTAATAAAAACTGAATCGTATAAAACAAGTCTAATTTAGTAAACTTGCTTAATTAATTAATATGTTAAGCTCGATTGACGCTTCGATGCTTTTAGCGCCGGCAAATCGAAAGCGATTAGCGTATTTGTGTACTTTAATGTACTCGTGCACTTTAGTATGCTTGTGCGCTTTAATATGCTTATGTATTTTAGTGTGCTTATGCGTTTTAGCATGCTTATATATCTATTACCGGAAGATCCAAGTAATATATGAGGGTATAGTATTTGATAAACATATACTTTTCATATACTTTACGCTTTCAATGTAATATACCCTTTAGATTATATATATAGCATATGATTTGTTTACAAAGCAAATAAAATGAATGAATCTATAATTATACGCTATTCGCATAATACTTTGTTATTGATATAAACAAACAAACGGAAAATAAGCTAATAATATATATGCAATTTCTTTCGCAAATAATTGTATGAATTTGTAATTCTATATAATTCTATGGATGTTTAGATCGTCAATTTTATAGGCGATAATGATCATGATTGAGGGTATTTATTATATATTTATTATATTTGATTGTTTTGTAATATATTATTGTTTTATTGTGATTTCTATTATATGATTATATAAGAATAACTTTAATTCTTTGATTCTTTAACTTTTCAAATTATTAAAAACAATAGCAACAACAATAATATTAACAATAATATCAATAACAACAATAATAACAATATCATTATACTTCGCTGTGCTTACAATTTTCGGGTTGGGAATCTTTTCTATATTTGAGAAGTATTGGCCGTTTCCCGCCGCCGCGATAACCTTTCTTCTCTTTTTTCTTTTTTTACTTCTTTTGCTTTTTTTTCTCCTTTTGCTTTTGCTTCTTTTTCTTTTTCTACTTTCTTTTTTGTTTCTTCTCTTTTTTTTAGCGCTATCAAAATTGTCCCCGGAATATTTTCTTTGTATTTTTGTTTTTGCTTTCTATTATCTTTTTCTTCGTTCTTTTTCTTTTTATTCTTTTTTTCCTTATTCCTTCAATTCCCTCCTTTTCCAATTCTTCTAAACCAATTCCTTTAACGAAAATAAAAACAAAGATAAGAATAAGGATCAAAATAAGAACAAAAATAAAGATTTTTCGCTTTGTTCAAAGATAAGTATTATAATCATTTTAGCAATACATTTATTTACAATTTATAAGATTCTAATAGGGATTTTGATTTTAGTTTTTTGAAAATAGAATAAAGTGATAAATCAAATAGTAAAAGATTTGAAATAATTGTTATTTCTATTTCTTTTTTTACCCTGACTTTTTGTACTTTTGTTAAAAAGATTTGATCTAAAAGACTAAAAAATCCTTATCTATATATACAATATATAAAATCGCTAATCGTTAAGCAAAAAGATAAAGTTTATTATCAAAACACGAATTCTTAAAAAATTTAATATTATTAATGCTTTATATATATATATTAGCCTTTATTAGTATATTTGTATATAATAGCAAATAATTTTTTAATTGCAAAGATCAATAATAACGAAAAAGTATAATATCCTTTTTTCGCTATATATAGTGATTATTAATTGTATAAAAATAGAAGATAAAGCGTTTTCAAATCGCTTTTTAAAGCGTTTTGAAGTATGTTAATCTTTAAATAGCTTCGAAATCGATGTAAAGTAGATTTGTATTGAAAGCGAATTCCTTTGAAAACGAGTATATTTCGAAGGATTACTTCGTAATAACAAAAATAAAAAAGAAAAGGAAAAAAAAGAAAATAGATAATAATGAAAAGATTATTTGAAAGTAAACTTTTTTAAAGTAAAGATGAAAAGTAGAGATTAAAGTAATAAAGTTTGAAAAGAATATTATAATATTAATTTGTATAAATAACATATAATTATTGATTATTCAATAACCTTTATAATTCGATTCTTAGCGTTTTGTATATTAATCAATTTAATAAAGTATTTAAACTTTTATTGAATAAGATTTTTAATAAACCTATTTATTAGTATATCGAGAATTGATAAATACATAATTAAGAATCGCTCATTAATATATTTTTAATAAAATTATATATTCTAAATATCCATGTATTTAAGTTTAATAAAGATCTTTTCATTTTTACTAACTACTTGGGTAAATGATAAGTGATGCACCATCAAAATTGAAGTTATAATAACTCTTTCAAAATAGATTGAAATTTGATAAAATTTCAATACATTATTATTATTATAAATCTTTATTGATATACAAAATTTTATATAATATGAATCAAAATTGAAGAAGTAATATTGGATTGAATTTCAAAATTTGAAGATAATTCGAGTTTTTCAACGTTTTTATATAATATAATATAATTTCTTCAAATCTGAATCAAATCATTCAAAACTTAAACTATAATATATTTCGATATATAGTTTTTTAATGGTTATTTCAAGTTTTTATAATTCGTTATATTCATTAAGTTATTATTAAATGAAATCAAAAAAATTGTAAATTTAATGGTTTTTATCAACGAAATTCGCTTATTTTAACCGTTTTGACCCTTGTTACCCCTTGAAAATCCAAATTCTTTTGCGTTTTTTCAACTTTATTCGATAATAACTTTATAATTAAGAAGAATTATCAAAATTGGAATTGATATTTGAGAAGCTATATATCGAAATATATTATAGATCAAGTCTTGAATGATTTGATTAAAATTTGAAGAAATTATACTATATTATATAAAAGCGTTGAAAAATTCAAAATATCTTCAAATTTTGAAATTCGATTCAATATTACTCTTTTAATTTTGATTTTTATAATACAAAATTTGATATACCAATAGTATACTATTGAAAGAATAATATATTAAAATCTTATCAAATTATATTCATTTTTGAAAAAGTTATTATAACTTCAATTTTGATGGTGCATCACTTATCATTTACCCGAGTATTAATTAAATCATTTGAATATTATCGCAAAAGATATTAATAAGCTTTTTTATTAATACTTTAATCTTTTTTAGAAATTTTAATATTACTATTGTTTCTTTAATTAATCTTTTTATATCTAAAAGTTTTGCTTTTATAATTAAAATAATAATTGTATTTTGCTTTATAGTTTTCTATATAATAATATTACTATACAATATAATTATATAGCTTTAAAAAGATCTTTATATAACCATATTATTTGCAAAAAAAGTATTTGAAAAGGTTATCATTTAAGGAATATAATTGTTTTTATAATAAATAAAAAAGTATTACGATTCGTATAAGAATATAATACAATAATTAATTATTTTATAATAATTCTTTAAAAAGTTAATATTATATTCGCTTAATTTAAAGAAAAAAAAAGTTGAATCGGCTTTAATTATTATAATCGAATACAAAATTGATTCAACTTTTTTTTAATATTCCTTTACTTTTGAAAAAGCAACCATATTCTTGTTCTTCTCGAATATTATAATCGAAAATAATATAATTGCTTTTCTTTTTGTAAAACCAAATTTGCAAGCGATTTTGTCAATATAAGTATTGTATATTAATTACAATTTTTTAAATTGTCGATTTTTAATGATTCGAATCCTTAGAAACCATTAAATATCGCTAAAATCTTTAAACTTATATTTCCCTTTGATTTTATTTATTATTTGATTTTTTTAATATTTATACTTTTTGTAATAGATCATCTGGATATTGTTTATAAAGAATAAAATGAATATATAGTAATTAAAGAATATAAAAATATAAGACTTTACATTTTACTATTTTAAAATTGATAAGTATGTTTATGAACTCTTTATATTATAATGCAAAGGAATCTTTTAAACTATGTAATATATAATCAAAAGTAATGAATTTATTAAATACTTTATACTCATTTAGTATATAATATATAACTGGATTCCCAATAGGATTTCGAAATGTATTAACAAAAGTATTAATAACATTGTATTGCTTTGTTTCAAAATCATTCTTTGTTATCATCGCCATTATTATACAAAAAGATTACGCAATAAATATAACAACGTAAATTAATTCGATTATCGCTATATTTTGAAGATCTCTTTTAATCATTAATTGTGATTTATAGCGATTGATATAATCGCTTTGATTATTTTTATAAATAAATATTTATTGAAATAGAATAGACTTTGATTTAATTGATATTGTTTCAATTTCTTATTAAATATTACAATCTTGTAATACTTTAATCTTGCGATTATAATTCATTTTAAACCAATATTCAAATATATAAATTCTAAAATTATAAAAGAACTTTAATAATAATAATACTATTAATTTTAATATTTATAAAAGATTCATAATCTTAAATTGAATCAAAAACATAATTATTGATTTATATTTTATTGCAGCAACTATTATATTATATATAATAATAAATTTATCATTTTGTTCATTTAGTTCATTTTTCTCTTTATTAGATTAGAAAATATTATAGAAATCATTTAATCATTGAAATCCAATTTTAAATCTATATAATTAAACAATTACAATACTAATAAAAATATTAATATTATAATAATCATTCGCTTATTAATATAAACAATTAAAATCTTTAATACGATCTATTGTTTAATGCTTTATATAATCAAGGATTATATCAATATTATTAAACGCATCGAACTTCTTATACTCTTTAATATTAATATTACACTTAGAAATCTCTATTTGTAGAATATATAACCGTTTAATAGCTTTATTAAACCTAAATAGCGAAAAAGATCTTTTAAATATATTCTTCTTTATAAAAAGCAATAGTATATCTTCCTTTTTGCTATCGAAAATTGAATGATCATTCGATTTATTATCCTTTAAATTACTATTCAACGTTAATAATGGTTTTAATGAAATCGCTGATTCTTTATAACCAAAGTTTATACAAGCTTTCTATAAATTAATCATTTTAAACGGGCTTTTATTCTTTATTGTAAATACTTTTAACAAAGATTTTGGTTTACTAAAAACCAGCGATAATTCGCCGATATCCATAACTATATTAAAGTTTAACGAAATGCTATACTCATTATTATGAATTGAAATAAATAGCAAGGATTTTGTTATCTAACTCTTTTGATCTTTTTGATCTTTTTGATCTTTTTCAATTATTTTAATCACCTTTAAAATCGAAAACTTTAAGCGTTTATAATTCTAATCAAAAATGTATATAATTTTAAACTTTTTTTATATAGATCCTTTAATAAATTTATTATCTATATTCTTTATAATAATGCCATCAAAAGATTCTATTTCTTGAATATCCAGTTTAATAATTAATTCTTTGATCACTTAGATTAATATAACATTAACAATCTTATTACAAAGATTATTTCTATAAACAAATCTTTTATCAAATTTGATATTCTATATAATAATAACTTTATTAAGCAAAAAAATCCAAATACAAAAGATCGCTATAATAAGGATATATTTGATTAAATATTCAATATATACTCGCAAATTGGTTTTATATTAATCTACTTTTATTTCAACTTTTTTTTCTTTATCTAATAAAAATACATAACAATTATATCTATATATTTTATTTTAATTAAAGCGAAGATTATTAATAATCTTTTGTAATAATGATAATAAATATTATCTATAATATTGTTTAAACCAAAAATTAATTATTTTGTTAAAATATTTCCAATCCTTTGCTTTTAATAAACTAATATTATATAAGTATATAATAATAAAAACGGCTTTTATTTATATTTTATTTAACAATTCAATTGAAATGCGTATTTTAATTTGTTTAATGATAATCTTTTGCTTTACGCGTTTCGCTTTTTTGTTAGGTTTATATATAAAGAATAAAGAGAATTCAAGTTTCATACTTTTTTTAAAAATTTATTTCTTAAATGTAATATTATCTTTAATTCCTATTACAAATATATTATTGTTTTGTTTGATTATTACAATATGAAGATTATATTTATGATAAATCTATACTACAAAGTTTTGTAAAACTTTAAAAATCTTATTATACATTTTCTAGATTAATACAAAAATAAAGATTTTCTCATTGTATATAGTATCTTTAATCATTAGCATTTATAACACTTTGTTATAAGTATAAGGAAAATCGAACAAATCCTATTGAATCTTATAAAAAGGTTTAAATGATTAATAATCATTAAATAAGTGTAAAACAATTTGTTTAATATAAATACATAAATAATTAATATATTCTACTTAAATGATTCCTTTAATTCATACTTTTTTAACCATCTTGATTAAGTATTCCAATGTTTCTTTATCAAGATATCCTAATCTTTTATATTATAAATTGTTTAATTCCATTCAAAGTTTTATTATTTTATATGATTGAAAAAAAAGTTTATTAATTCTTTGGCTTTTGATAAATATTATAATATTTATATTTACAAGAAAATTAAATTTATTAGAATAGTTTAAACGAACATTATATTCTAAAAAGATAAGATTATGCTTTTAAATGCATTAAATAATAATAATATTGTTAACCCGATCATTGATTTTAATAGTAACGTTAAAACCATTAAATCAAACATCTTTATTACAAAAAAGGGTTTTGGATACAAAATTAATATAAAAACCAAAAATAAACGCAATATTAATCAATATAAGATCTATTCTATTCAATAAGATTCCTTTGATTATTTTATTATTATAATCAACCATTAACAAATTTAACGATTTTGTTCTGATATAATCCGAAATATTATTAGGAATATACTTTTCGCTTATTAAAAGATTTATATTGTTAATAATATATATAGCATTGCAATTGTTCAATAAAGTATAATTTGTTAATATATAAATAAAAATAATTATAAAAATCGAAAAAGCGTTGATACATTTGTTTAAATTGATAATACAAAAAGCAATATTATAGAGATTCTTCTTTTATAAAGATTTTTAAAGTTAATTGATTTGAGTATTAGAAAATTATCTCTTTTTGAATAAAACGCTATAAAAATTGTTATATTTTTTGTTTTTAATATATTTGTTGATCTTTTTAACTTGCTTTTTATTAATAAATCAAATAAATTGATTAATATATTTATTTGTAAAAGCTAATTCAATTATTCGGCATTTATTCGATTTATACTAATAACTTGAACCAATTATTTAATTCTTTTTACAAAAACAATGTTGAATAATATTATTACTTTTCGTTTATTGTTTAAATCCGGATAATTATTATGATCCTGATTCTTAAATAGCGAAGGATTCTTTTGGCAAAGAATTATAGTTTATCCGATCGATATAATTAATAAAAAGACTATTATATTGTTTTAGAGTAATAATATAGTATTCTTTTTTATCTCTAATATTCAAAGTAATTAATTATTGCTTTAACCAATTTGAAGCTAATTTGTTTAATGCTTCTAGGAATTGTTTATATTTACAAATTCTTTTCATCTTCAAAAGATTGTAAACTAATACTCGAATATAAAATAATTTCTATTTTTTACACTATTTTATCGGATCGATTTAATTATTGTATATATTATTAAAATAATCGATATATTTGATTTAAATAATCCTTAGGATTGTTGAATTTGTAAAAGCAATTTTTATATATAAATAAGCAATGATTTGTTTTAAGATTTAGTTTTGCATAGCTTTTTGAAAGATTTCCAAAATGTAGAATAAATCGATTATAATCATGATTCAATCGAATATATAATAGAAATTATTATGATTTTGATTGTATTCATTCTTCTAAATCCTATAAATCTTCTTTATAAACAAAAAGTTCTTTAAAAGATCTTGAAATATCGTTAAGATAAAATCCGCAAAAAACTTAGGTTTAAACATTTTACTCATTTCGATATTTGTATTAGTATATCGATTATAAGCTTTAAAATCTATAGCATATTGATTTTAGCGTTTACGATTTTCTTTAAAAATCATATGATCTATGGAAAGGATTTGAAGTGAATTAGCGTTCAATCAATCACGGAATTGGTAATTGAAAGAATTTGAAGTATTCGGATCGATATTGTTCTGAATAAGCCTAAAGCAATTAACGTTTTTAAACGATAGGTATTAAAGGAACCAATTTGCTTAATTATTAAAAGTAATCTTTAATATAGTAAAAAAAATAATTATTGGATAATAAGAATATAATAATAAATGATTAAAGATTAAAGGAAAAAAGAAATTGTATGATTTCGATATCAATATTCGATTTATAGTTTTTGCAAAGATTTCGAGTATAAATCGAACTTATAACTATTACGAAGAATAGCTATAAATATATAATGAAGTGATATTAAAAAGGTATTAAAGTATAGATATAAAATAATAATTATATTATTATTTATCTCTTTAAATACAGGATTTATTCGTTCCTTATATACTATATATATACTATATATATATAATTATATATAATTATATATAATTATATATAATCATATAGCTATAGATAGATCAAATCGATTATGAATTACTACTACTACTATATATAATCATTGTATAACTTTGTAATTATAAGGATTTATAATATTATAAGTCTGGAATATTATAGTATAATAATAGTTATAGATCTAGATGCTTTTAATAAAGATTAAACTGTATAAAACAAACCTAATTTAATAAACTTATTTAATTAATTAATATATCAAATTCGATTAACGCTTTAATACTTTTAACGTCAATAGATCGAAAGCGGTTAACGTACTCGTACACTTTAACATACTCGTACATTTTAGCGTACTTATACGTTTTAGCGTACTCGTATACTTTAATATGCTCATACGTTTTAGTATGCTTGTGCACCTACTACCGGAAGATCCAAGTAATACATAGGGGCATGATGTTCGGTAAACACGTGCTTCTCACGTGCCTTACGCTCTCAGCGTGACATTTTGAAATTTTTGAAACAATTGTTAATAACAAACAACGGTTTTACTAGCGATTTCAACAACAATTTAACAAATTTTTTGTATAATTTACAACGTATCGATTCAAATATATTATTGTTATCGTTCTTCGATTGATTTGAAGTTTTTGCAATAGACTTTTTATTGTTATCATTGGCCCAAATCGATATTATAAACATCTAATCCTATTATTATTATTATTATTATTATTATTATTATTATTATTATTATTATTATTATTATTAT
>NGKF01000012.1:825913-856685 GCA_002162555.1 Monilinia aucupariae
ATTATTATTATTATTATTATTATTATTATTATTATTATTATTATTATTATTATTATTATTTCGCCGTTAACATTCGGTTTTGTTATTATTATTATTATTATTTTAATATAGCTTGTTGTTATAAAGAACCTTTATTGATAAGATTTTGCATTAATAATTTAAATGTTTAAATGTATACTATCGTTATGCTAAATTAGTGTTACTATTTGTTGTTCAAAAAAAAAGAAAAACTAATCCACAAAATCAATTAGAAAACTTTGCTTATTGAAACTATTGTTGCTCTTTATTTGATCTTTTTCATCATCTTTATAATTTTGTTTTGAAGAAAAGAAAAAAAAAAAAAAAAACCTCGATTATAACAATTGTTTTTAACTTCGATTACTTTATCGTTAACATTGTTTACATGTTCGCTATATTTTTATATTGTTTTTGCTTTTTGATAAAGTCTTTATTTGATGATCCTTTTGTTATATTTAATATAAAGTTATTCGATTTATTAGTATGAAAAGATATATTCAAAGAAGCAATAAATTTGATAAAGAAGTTAAAGTAATTTGGATATGAATTTAAGTTTACAATAGAAAAAGCTTTTATTATATACTTTTTCAATATAAACATTACTTTACTGTTTCGAAATGTCGAATATACACTCATCTTATTGCAAAATGTTTATATATACACTATCGTTTAAAAATAAACAAAAACAATTATATACTTTGTAATAACAATTGTAAAGTTTACAACAAACGCGTTTTGTTTAATTTAACTGATTGACAAATGTTGTATAGGATATAATATAGGATTATTAACAAATAATCGTTTAAAAGCAAACTTTATTGAAAAGAGGGATAATATTACGCTTTTGTTGCTTAATTAGCATAGTAAATGTTTCAGTGCATATATATATTGTTATAGCTTATATACTCGATTAGCGAGTATATGCTATATATATATCCTGCTTATACGGATCATATATATATAACAATTTCTTTTTTGTAGTATAGTCAATAGTAGTAAGTTCTAAGAACTTTTTTAACCTTGTTTTAAAAACAACTCTTTTATAGCATAAGCGTTATATTAACAAAATTATATTATATACATTAAAAAGCTTATTATACAAAGTTCGATAATATATTTAAGTTTTATATAGATTTAAAAAAATAATAAAACTAAAAATAATTGATTTGAAAGTCTTCGTTTATTGAATCTAAATAACCTTGATATTAATAATACTTTTTTCGCATTGAGCTTTAGTAATCGTAGCAATTATATTCATTATAATTACGAAAAGGGTACGATATTATTTTAAAATAAATATTGAAAAAATAATCTTTTCATTAATTGTTTAAAACATCTTTTTATAATATTTAACTTTATATTTTATAACGAAAAGCTTTAGATTTTAATTATTATAATATATAAAAATAACGATATTCTTTGCTTTATTGATAATATAAATATTAATAATAAATAAAACGTTTAATATAACTTTTATATATTTAATAAGGATTTATAAATATATATATTAATATGAAAAAACATAAAAAAGTAAACAATTGAAATTTTTGAAAATAAAACCCAATTCGCATCAGATTATCATCAGAATACTTCTCGAATCCCTTTTGTAAAATCAATTTACTCAAAATCAAAATAGCGATTTCGCTAACGCTGGATTTAGATTTTTATTAAATTATAATATTTAAAAGCAAATTAAATAAACTTTGTTTATTTATTAATAAATTTTCTATTATAATATCTTATATAATCATTATTTAAACGATATTAATACTTTTAAAAATAATTAATAATTTTATAAAAAATTAATATATTTTATTAAAAACAATTTATAATTATATAAAAAAACTCTTTAATATTTAAATTATTCTTTTTAAAGAAAAATATAATATATCGCTATAAATTCAAATAGTAAATCAATTTAAAAGAATAAAACAAAAACTTTAAAAAACTTTAAAATAAAAATCATAAATAAAAATTATTTTATTAGAGAATATTTTGATAATTATATAATATATCGATATATAAGATTTGATTTATAAATCTTTATTAATTTATAACTTTAATAATTATAAGGTTCAAATCGATCTAATAGAAATTAAAACTTTAAAAAAAATAATAAACAAAGAATTTATTATTCAAATCAGTTTTGTTATTCTTATAATTTAAGCGATAAGTATATATAAAATAATAGATATTAAGTTTATAATTATTACAAAAACTAAAAAAGAATATAATACAATTATAAATAACCTAAAATAGCTTTATTATTTTTTCTTTAACGCTAAAACTAAAAAATCAACTTATCAAATCATAATATATAGTATTTGTATAAATATAATTAGCAAAAACGAAAAAGACTTTTTGCAACGAAAATTCATTTTACAATTAAAGATCGATAATACAAAACTAAGTTTGAAAATCGATCATTCATTTTAATTAATTCGATATAACGCAAAAGAAAAAAAGATATTATCTTTAATACTTATTTTAATCTTTTCGAAAATGATTAATGCGATATTAATAAACGATCTATTCTATAAATCTTAATAGCACAAAACAAGTTTATATAATACTATCTACGTTTTTAACAAATATTATAATTGCTAAAAATTAAACTATTACAAATCTCAATCATATATAAAGAAAACAATATATAACAATTATATAAAAAACCATCGAATAGATATATACTCAAAAAAAAGTTTTGAATATAAAAAAGAATGAAAATATACTAATTGTAAAAGCAACCATTATAAATAGAATAAATTTAATTGTTGAAAACTAAACGATAAATTCGCTTAAACAAAGAAAATAATATTATATATATCAAATAGATTTGCAATAAAAGAAAGCAAATAATTACTTTTCGCAAATTCACTCTTTTTTAATTTCATTTTTTTCGTTTTACAAAACGCTTTAAATTAAAAAAAAAAACAATAAAGAGAATGCTTTTTTGTTTAACTCTATATTAAATAAGATTAACTTTAATATTTAATATTTAATCCTTTCAATCAAAAGCGATCATTAATATCTTTAATATTTAAATATTCATTTTCAATACTTAAAAATCAATATTTGCTTTTTAAATAATAACAACGTTGTTATATATACTACAAAGAAATACTATAATAATATTTGAGATTAATAAATTATAATAAAAAATTCATAATATTATAATATAATGTTAATAAACAAAAAACAATTATAATAACTTTTTTTAACAATTCGAAAATAATATAATACTAAATTGTAACAATTTAAAAACTATAAACAAATAAATTTAATTAAAGCATTTATAATAATAATAAAAATTAGCATTTTATATATAAACAAAAAAAAATATAAAAATAGTTATATTTATAATAAAAGATTCGATATTAAAAATTGAACTTTTATTACATTTATATTAGATTTATATATCTTTACAATCCGAATAAACAATTCAAGTTAAAAAATATCTATTTAAATCATTAATATCTACAATTCGATTTCAAACTTATATCGTAAAGTTATCGAATTATTTACTTTGTTGATTATAAAAACCAAATTAAATAACTAGAATATTTAATATATTGTATTAAAAGATTTTAATCTATATTATTTGTTATAAAAAGAAATTGTAGAATAAATACCAAAAAAATACTTTATTCTTTTAATTAATATAATACAATAAATTAATATTGTTTTAATTATATTAAAAGTATTCAAAATATAGAATAAAGAGATCTTCTTTTTTATTATCGATTTTATATAGATATTATATAATTTGGAATACTTATTAACGAATTGCAAAGTTATAAAAGAATTAGATTTCGATTTAAATTATTTTCCGATTTAAATAAAACTTAATCTAATCTTGAAAACGTTTAAAACTTTATATAAATAATAATGGAAAAAGATAATAAAAAAAGATTTTTATAATGCTTTTTGTTGCAACGCTTTAAACGATTTATTTATATTTGAAAACGAATAGAATATAAATCTTTTTTCAAATAAAATCCTTTATTATATAATCAAATCGATCGATAATATAACTTTCAAATCTAAAGTAACAATCTATAATAAATTGTATTAAATATTTCAATGTTTCGTTTTTATTAAAAAAACACAATTATTAAAACAAAAATTGTTAATTATCGATTTATTAACAATTTATATAAAATACAATAAAGTTTGTAAAGTAAAAAAGAAATTAATAAGTAAAAAAGCAATAATTTATTTTCGAAAACAATTAATAAAGGCGATATATATGCAAAAAGGAATTTAAAACGTAAAAAAATAAATAAAAAATAGAAATTATTTTTTTAAATAAACATTACGATTTCTAAACTTTAAAATAAATAATAATTAGATTACAATAAAAGAAAAAAAACCTTTAATATTTGTAAATCATTTTTTCGCTTCTTTATTATATATTAATCTAATAGATATTATTAATTATAATATAAAAAAAAAGAAATATTTATAATCGTTAAATAAAAAATAGAAAATTGATAAGAATAATATATACTTTATAATATCGAAACTATCGAATTATAAAGCCCTCGGCTTATTTAAATTTATTAACTTTGCAATTAAAAAATCATTTAAAGTTTTTAATCTTTACTTTATATATTTATTCAAAAAATATATTAAACTAAATTATTTTTTTAAATACTTTAAACAAATATATATTATTATAATCTTAAAGCTAAATAAAAACAAATCGTTAATAAGATTATATTATTCAATAGCTTTTTTAAATATTCTCGATAAATTATTAAAGAAATTAATTATTAATAAAATCTTATATATAATAAAAGCTAATGAATTTTTTTTTGTTTATCAAATAAAAACAAAATTAATATAGAATATTATTATAGTATTAAAACTAATCATTAAACAAATATATATATTTTGGAAATCTTTCTCAAATTAAATAATTAGTTTTTTAAGTTTCGATATAGCAAATATATTCGATAACGTTTTTTATTCGCGATTATTACATATTCTTCACTAAAAACGCATATTTAAATACTTAATCGATATAATAACTAGTTTTTTTATCAATAAATATAACAATATATAAATAGATAATTATATAAATTTATAATAATTAATATATAATAGAATTCTTTAAGAATTATTATTAAATCTAATTCTTTTTTTGTTTTATAATAGCGAATTAATTAAAACTTGCTTTATAATATATTAAAAAGGTAATACAATCAAATTTATAAATAATATCAATATTTTAATATAAAATATTATTATTATAAACATTTATCAAATTCTATAATATATATACAACAAATGCTAAGATTAAACGAAACGATACAAAGTTAAGTTTGCTTTAAAGAAATATTAGCTTCTACATTTTATTAAAAACTCTAAACGATATGATTTTACAATTTTAATCGCTTTCGATATTATTACAATTAATCTACGCATTAATATTAAAATGTTAAACCTTTAAATCGATAAATAATTAAAGTAATAAAAAGATATAAAGAAAATTGAATATAAATTAATAATTTAAATATTGGTTTTAATATGAACAATATTCTTTATATAAAGAATAAATCTATATAATACTCGATAAGTTTACAAAGTAATAATAATATCGATTATTATTTATGTTTTAATTGTATAGCATATATTGAATAAAATGAAAGAGATAAAGAAAAGTATTATTTCAAAACTTCAAAAACAACAAAATGCTTTCTTTTAATTAATTTGCGAAAGCTTTAAAACTACTTTTATATCGATCCTTTATACAAAGATAATATATACTCTTTTAAAGTTTTACTTTAATAAACTTCAAACAAAAACAAGATATAAAATCCAAACAATAAGAATAATAAATCTAATCCGAAATGTATATGACAAAGTTAAAAAAATAACCCGAAAAAAAAAGCAATAAACCCTTTTATTTTTGATATATTTAAATATAAATAGGCTATAAAAAGCATAAGAATCAAAAAAGTTTCGATTTATTAAAACCATAGTTTAATAATTAATAAATAAATACTTTTTATATTATTCGCGATTAATAAAATTACATAAAAAACCTAAAACAATTGATTAAAAAAATAACAAAACATTAAAAACAAATATATCAAATGAAAAATATCGATTTATTGCGATTATAGAATCAAAAAAGCTAAATTAATAATATACAACGAAATATTAAAAAAGGTTTTATTAATAATTTTAACAATTAAAACAAAGAAAATTGATTTAAAAGATTTCCTTTATAATTGTAAGATCCTTGATATCATTTTGAAATGCAATCGTTATAAATGAAAAAAACAAACAATAGAATATATACTATTTAGATATTTAACTTTCGAAATATAATATACAAATCTACAATATAGTATATGCATTTCTTTTATTAATTATTTAATTTAAAACAATTCGGTATTTAAAATAATAGCGATATAATTAATGAAAACTAGCCTTTTATTACAATATAGATTATTTTTAGAAATATCGATTAATAATATTTAAAATATTATCAAATTACTTAATAAAAAACCATTATATACTTTACAAATTATTCAAAAATCTATTTTGCTTAATAAATTAATCTTTTATATATTATCGAAAAAACTTATAATAATCTTTATATTTTTAATATTATTATTAACTTTATTAACAAAGTTATATTATATATATCAAAAAGCTTATTATATAAGATCCAGCAATATACTTAAGCTTTATATAGATCCAAAAAAATAATAAAACTAGAAGCAATCGATTCGAAAGCTTTCATTTGTTAAATTCAAATAGTTTTGATATCGATAACATTTTTTTTGCGTTGTACTTTAACAATTGCAACAATTATATTCGTTACAATTACGAAAAGAATACAATATTGCTTCGAAATAGATATTAAAAAAGTAATCTTTTTATTAATTGTTTAAAGCATCTTTTTACAATGCTTAATTTCAAATTTCGCGACGAAAAACTTTAAATTTCATTTATTATAATACGCAAAAGTAATAGTATCCTTCGTTTCGTTTGCGATATAAATATCAATAGTAAATAAAACATTTTGTATAATTTCTTTTTATTTAATAAGAATTTACAAATATATATATTAATATTAGCTTTAATAAAGATATAGAAAAAATATATTTACATTTTAATAAAAGGCTTTACTTTTGCAATAACGTTTATACTTTTTATATTAGCGAATACAAATCAGATTTGGCTTTATAACAAAGTTGTATAAATATTTAATATAACATCTTCGAAATAAAGCTTTAAAGGGACCTCAAAATCATATCGAAAACTTATCGCAAGCTCGGTTTTTTTTAAAGAGTATTATAATAAGATTGTAATGAGATTTGATAGCTGTGACGAAGGTCGTAGACTATTGAGATCAACACTTAGAATTATAAACTACGGAATGAAGACTACGAAATAAGAGAGTTATATACACGAATTGCTTTGTGTAGCGTATCAATCCAAGCGCCACCCGGTTAGTCAGAACAGAGTAACATTAAAGCGTAACACTACCCCTCTCTTTTGTAAAGCTCGTTTTAAGTTTGTAAACGAACAATTTAAACTGTAAATTGAAATCAAGGTATAACGCTAGTTTTATTAACAAATTGACTTTTTGCCAAATACCATATATTAATAAACTCAATAGCCTTTTTTTTATATTTATAAAAGTAATGATTATCGATAATATTCTTTGTTAATTTTTCTACTTTATGATTCATTTTTTCTTTATTCAATGAATCCGATTAATCGTTAATAATATTGATTAATACAAAAAGTTTTATTGCATTAATATATAAAGCAAAGTTATAAGCTTTTATTTAATGATAAGGATTATTATATTTGATGTATTTATTTTGTTTTTGGAATAATATATGTTCTTTTAAAGAAAACTTTAATATATATATACGAGGGATTAGATTTACCAAACGCGATATACTAAGGTTTGAAACAAAGCCAAATGAATCGATATTATTGAAAGTGTTAATTACGTTTATATATATGATATCTATTAATTTATAGCTTAAATAATGCTTAAATAATATATAAAATGTTAAAAAGGCGAAAAGCCTGGAATTGCCGGAAAAGGGAATTGAAAAGCTAGTTTGTATAATTAATTGCTAGATAATTTGAATGAATTCGATATAAATACAAGGAAAAAACAATTGTTAAAATAATCGATTATATATAATAATATTAAAGCTATTACGAAAAATAAAGATTTTGTTTAAATCGGGCTATATTTGATTATAAACTTTGTATAAAATTCTTTCGAACTTTGCAATGTAAATATACAATAAATCGATGCTTTGTTTAAAAAAAAAAATTTATCTTTCGCTTTTTGTACTTTGTTTGGGTTATTATAAATATAAAAAAGTTGATCAAAGATTGTAATATAATTGAAAAAAGTATTGAAATTATGAGAAAGCTAAAATAACATTATAGTTTAAACAAAAGATTCGAGATTGAAATAAACGTAATAAAATTAAACTATCGAATCGCTTATAGCCGCGCTATCGATTTATAGTTTTGTTTTAATCGAAGAAAGTTATATATTATATTTATAAGTATTATTACCAAACTTTTCGGGATCAAGAAAAAAAGGTTTTGAATAAATAATGTTTCAAAAAACAGAAAAAAATCGAAAGAAAGCGATCTTATTGTATTGCCGAATAAATTAATCGTATTAATATATCAGCTCGATTTAAAAGTTTGCGATAATAAAAAAAAAAGCTTTTATATCGAAAAAAGTGAAAGAAAAAAGGTATATAAAAAAGCAAATAACGCTAATCTAAACGCAAAAGGATTACAAAAACAAAAGCAAAAGTATATTGTATATGCAAAAACAAATATTTAAGCTAAAAGCGTATATAATATGCATATATATGAACGTATACTAATGAGTATTTAAGTTCTTATTTTGAAGAGTTTATAATAATGTAACGAAGATTGTAGGCTATTAAGATCAACATTTAGAATTATAAACTACGGAATAAAGATTACGAAGTAAAAGAGTTATATATACGAATCGCCTTGCGTAGCGTACCAATCCAGGCGCCACCCGGTTAGCCGGAACGAAGTAACGTTAGAGCGTGACAATAGCTAATTTGAAAAAGTAAAAAAAAAGATTTATTGATTTAAAGATAAAGTAAACCTTTAATTATATAGCTTTTGAAAAGAAAAAAAAGAAAAAATTAAATAAAAAGTTATTTAATGAAAATGAGACTATTTACGGAAAAATGCAGATGAAAAGTAAGAGAGTAAATAGCAAAATAATAAATAAATGCGTTTTTATAAAAAAACTTCTATAAAGAGCGCAAAAAATATAAAAAGAATGCGAAAAAAAAAGATTTACTTTCAAATCCAAATTGGGAAAAAAAAGTACACTTTTTGATTTGTAATGATTATATAATTCAATATACTAACTTTAATTAATAAAGCAAAATAAAATATCTTTAATTTATTAATATTATAAGTTATTAATGTTTAATAGAACGAACAATAGCTATAAGCATTTTGAAGATCTTTTAAAGGATGAGAAGTTGTTTTATAAAAGCTTTTTTTTTTTCTTTATAAAACATCTATTATTATATATTATCATACGATAGTATGATATAAGTTATAGTAGTGGGAATCGAGAGACAATACAAAAGTATGGTTTAATAGTGTAAACAATAGAAACTAGATTTATATAATAAAGAAAAGCTTGATTAATTTAATCTCAAACTTTAATAGCTAGAGGTCTATATATAAATATAATATAAAGTAGTAATAATGCTTTAATAGAAATATTATTTTGGTAAAGGATATATAACCTTTATTATAGTAAAGCTAATATATTCAAATACGAATAAATAAGAAGAATAAAGAATATATTAGAAGTATAAGAATAATATTAAAGATAGTTATATCCTGTAATATACCTTTTAAAATAATAACAATGTTATTGATTTGTAATATAATAAAAGAAATATATAAATAACAAAGTTATATTATATAAATTATCGATATAAATGTTTATTATTGTATATATACATTATTAATAGCAATGTATATAATTTCGATTAGCAATAATTTAGTAGTATTAATAACAAAAAAAGCAAAAAAATCATTGTTGAATCATTAAATTAGATTGTTTTTTGATAGCAATTGTTATTTAGATAATAAGCGATATCGTTTGTAAAATATAGTATATTGTAGATTTAAAACAATAAAGGTTTACGCTTTAAATTTGAAACTATATAATCTTTTTAATATAATCAAATATAGCTTTTCTATACAATTTGACAATTTATTCTCAACATTTATTTTATTTTAGTTATATAAATAATCTTTGCAATATATACTTTTTTCTTATTTATTGATTAATCTTTTTTTCAAAGGATTTTAAATTGTATAGATATTCTATTAATAAGATATCTTTACTTTTTAATTTGATTTTGAAGAGAAGAGATATATTGATAAATAGAATGAATTTATTGTTTATTTTAATCGATTATTTAATAATGGTTTTACTTTTCTTTTTTTCTAGTATATAAGAAAAGGAAAAGGAAAAAAAGGAAGAAAAGAGAAAAGAAAAAGAAAAAGATAAAAGCTTTTTGTTTTCTAAAGTAATATTGGTTTAAAAAAAGCCATTAATTGATAATAAGAATAATGGATATATATACTATTGTTTTTAATATAATCTTCAACTAGCGTTTTCTAAGATTCCCTTTTCAAACGCTTTTATTAAAGCATTATTATTAGTAGCTTTTCCTTTGTTAATAGTTACAATTAATTTTGCGAAACGCAATATGCGTAAATGTAAAGTGAATATTTTTGAACCTATTAATTGCTCGATATAATACTAATATGATTTTAGCATTCAATTAGATTTGAAGTAAAAAAAAAAGAAAAAATGAATCTGAACGATTCTATAGATCCTTTTGGTAATAATTATTAGGGTTATTCATTTTCTTTTTAAAGTATTAGTTTTGATGAAAATGAAGAGTTTGTAAAAAGTAAAACGAAAAAGGTTGCAAATCCTAGCATTTGTAATGTTAAAAAAAGAAAGATAAAAGTAATTATAAAAGTAAAAGAAAAAAGAAAAAAAAAAGAAAAAGAAAAAAAAGTGAAAGAAAAAGTGTTTAGGTGTAGAAAGCTAAAGATAAAAAAAAAGGAATATTATATTTTGCGTTTAATATATAAAGTTGTTAATCGCTAAGTAAAACGATAATGTATATTATCGCAATATTAATTTAGTTGATGTAAAATGCTATAAATATCATAATCATTTTTATATTAGATTTTTTAGTTATTTTTATATGATAGCGATCGATTTCTTTAAAACTAAAGTTAAAGAAAAGATAAAATTGATAAATAGTTTTATTCTTTATATTGAAAATATGAAAATAACAACAAATAAAATATAAAAGTTCAAATCGTTTAGAACAATATTGAAAATAATATTGTTCTATTACAAAAAAAAGTTAGAAAAAAAGAAAAAGTTGAAAAAAAACAAAAGAAAAAGGAAAAGATAGTTATAAAAAGAGAGGAGAAAAAAAAGGAATTATATTTAAAAAGTTTAAGAAATATAAGTAATATAAGTTTTATTATAGTAAATCGCTTTATAAATGCTTTTATAAACCTTATTATAAAAAGTAATAATAGTAACGATAATGATCAAAAGGTATAGGATTTGGTTTAAGCTATTACTATTAAGCAAAAAGCCAAAAGAAGTAATAAACGATAGAAAAAAGATATTATTATAAGTTATATAATGTTGAAATATAAGATTTAATCGATTTCTATAATGCGTAATTTAATATTTTGTAAATTAATTAATGATATAAATCTTTCGAATAGTTAATAATTCAAATTCTTTGTTAATTCATTTGTAAATATATCTTTAATTGCCAAATAGAATATTAGAAACCTTCGATTTGTATATTCCTAACAAAATTATATATTCTGAATATTAATATAATGCAATTTTGTAGTAATATACTTATTTTTTTCAATAACAAAACAAATAGTTTAAGTATTATTACAATAAATTGTAACAAATTCCTATATTATTAAATTAACTTTCTTTAAAAATCTAAAAATAGTTATAATCCTTTTAGTAATATATTCAATATTTAAAAGCTTTGTTTCTATAGTAAATATAATAACAATAGTTTAGCAAAAAGCCTTTCAAATAATAGGATCTTTAAATAAAAACATAATATATCCTTATAAAGATTGTTTAAAATCAAGATTATTTACAAAAGAAATATCGAAGTAAAATAAAAGTTGAAATAAAAAATCTCCGCTGTATTTACAATTCAAATACTTTATATTCTACAAATATTATAAATAATAATTCATAATTTTTATATGTTTCTTTAACGGATTAATTAAATAATAACTTAGTTAAAAAGCTACAAAAGCAATATTTAATCGAATGATAATAATTGTATAAAGTATAAAGTTAACCTTTTTCTAATAAACCTTTATAAAAGAAAGAATTGCGATTTCTTTATATTTAATAAATATCATAGTAAATAAAAGAGTAATAGCATTGCTATTAGCGAAACCGAATTTCTTAACTATTTTGGATATATAGGTATTATAAACTAGTTAGAGTTTGTGCAGCTTTCGATTTTTTATAATTCGAATTCTTAAAAACCATAAAGTATTACCCAAATCGCATAGTTTATATTTCTTTTTAATTTCTTTAATAATTTTGTAGGTTGTTTTGATGTATTTTCTATAGTAAATAATTTAAATATTGTTTACAAAGAAAAGTATTAAAACATATTTATTTTAAGTTATATAAATATACGATTTCTTTTTGTATTATATTATACTAAAAGATATAAAAGTAATAGTAAATTCTTTATACTACAAAGCAAATAAATCTTGAAGATTATATAGAACTTGATTAATAATAATATATTTGTTAAACATTTTATATTTATCCGAAAGTAGATATATTATAAAAACATTATTAGGATTTCTTATAATATTAACAAAAGCATTAATAATATCAAATTATTTGGTTTCTAAATTGTATTTAACAATTATAATTATTATAATGCAAAACGATTTAACAACGAAAATTGTAGTATAAATAAATTTGATTATACTTTTGTTTTAAAGATCTTTTTGAACTATTAAATATAAGCGATATCGATTTATATACTCTTCAAAATCGTTTTTATAATCGAAAACTTATTAAAAAGGAATCGAACAAATACTATTTAATTTGTTTCGATTTTCTTTTAGATTTGTTTATTCTTAAGATTTTTAATCTCTTTATTATAATCCTTTTTAAATCAAAATTCAAAAATATACTTATTTAATTAACTATAAAAGCAAAGAAATAGTAATACAACAAATTTAAACATTTTTGAAAGAATATTTGAAGGTTTTGAAAACAAAAAAAAGGTTAGCTTAAAACTAATTGCAAAAACAACAATATTATAAAATGTAATAAACTTATTCCTTTCTTTCGAATTATTTAACTTATCTTAATCTAATCAAAAAGTATTATAAAATTTGTTCAAAAGATTATTATTTCGAATTGATTTTAAAGATTATATAATAATAGTTCTAATAAATATATTAATCGATTTATTTCCGATATTCTATTAATATAAACATTAAAAACATTATATAATATATAATTGATTAATAAATTAATTAAAACAATTAAATTGGTAATTAAAAAATGATTGGAATTTGTTTGGATTAAGATTAGTTTTGAGTATTTTTACTTAAATTATTCGAGTTTGTTTGAAAAGATAATAAAGATCAAAAACTAAAGTATATTGATTTTGATATTTTTTTATCGTATATATTTTTGATGAAGATTGAAAAGATATAATTGGTTCTTTAATTTTATAAAGCGTAAAGATTTTTATTGGTTTAATAAAGAATAATTTATATCAAGATTCTATTTTATTCTTTATTTAATTTGAAATATTAAATGCTTTATTAACAATTACTAAATCTTTATTTTAGGAATTATAAATTTGATTTTGAATTTGAACTAATACTTCAATGATTTCGTAATCCATTCCATTGCTTTGAATAATCAAAAATGCAACAAAAAAACGTAAAAATCCGCAATTGGTAGAATTAATTTAATTACTCTTTAATACATCCTCAATTATCAATATCAAATAATCTAATTATCCTTTAATATTAAATTCTACTCTTTTTATAAATTTCAAAGTTTATAAAATCGATGAAAAAGGTTCTTTTAGATTGTTATAATCTTTACTATTAAATAAAAAAACCGATCTAAAAAATATCGATGTTTTAATACCCTTTAAATCCACTTTTAAAATTAATATCCTAGTAAAAGTTTTTAAAATATATACGATTTTGAAAACATATATATCCTTTTTGTTTATAATTAAAATTGAATTATTTGATTTATAATTAAATATAATTTCATTAACATTTGTTTCTTTAAAAATATCAAGCTTTTTAACAAAATTCTTAAAATCGAAATCGAATATAATATTTGTAATATTATAAGTTTTGTTTATTTTATAAATATAATGTTTATTGAAAATGATATTCCGAATAATAATAACTTTGTTAAATTTCGAAATTCAAATCCTATAGATATATATTCTAAGTATATACTCAACCAAATACTTAATATAAACTTTTAGATTAGTTTTATATTATTTACTTTTTATATTAATCTCTTTATTTTTATCCAATAAATACATACGATAATTCTAACGATATATATCGTTTTAATTAAGTTTTAGATTATTTATAGCAAACCTAGCAAAATTAAGATTGTATCGTTGAAAATATTAACGAAACTAAAAATCAAAAACTTTGTTTAAATATTTAAAACCTTTGTTTTTTAAAGGATTTATATTGTAAAAATAAATAGCGGTTTATATTATCTTTATTTATATTTTATCAAATAATTCCAAAAAGGTTCTTATTTTGATTTATTTTATTATAATTTTTTGATTTATATATTTAATATTATTATTAAATTCGTATATATATATAAGAATAAGAGTTTAAATTCAAAACTTTTTTTAACGATTCAATTCTTGAAAATGATAATGTTTTTAATATTAATAATCAATATATCGTTGTTTTGTTTTATAATAATAATATTAAATTTATATTTGCAATAAACCTATACTACAAAGTTCTATAGCATTTTGAAAATTTTAATATATAATTTTTGATTTAAAATAAAAAAGAATATTTTGCTATTAAATATATCTTTGATAATTAATAGTCAAAAAACGCTAATATATCTACAAAGAAAATCAAAAAGATTTTATTGAATTTTATAAAAAGGTTTTAAAAAAAAAGAATCATTAAGTTTATATAAAACGATTTGTTTTATATATATAATAATATAATCAATACAATCGATTTTAATAATTTCTTTAATTTTAATTTCTTTAACTATATGAATTAGATACTTTAAAGCTTCTTTATTTAAATGTTTTGCTTTTTTATATTAAAGCTTACTAAAATTCTTTTTTGGAATAAATTAATTATATAAACGTTAATACAATTGATTAATTTAACAAAAAGCAATCAAATATACTATTACAATGCGATTTACAAAAACAAAAAAAATTAAAAGAATAAGAAAAAGAAATAGGTTTGTATTCAATAATAATTAGTTTATATTTTCGAATACAATTAATTAATATATAATTGTTTTCTATAAGCTCAATTCTTAATATATTATCGTTATTATAAAACTATATCTTTTTTTTCTTTATAAAAGATTTTAAAATTAGATTAATATAAAAGCTTAATACAAAAGCTACATCGTTAAATACTAAATCCTTAATATTAGAATCGAATTTGTTATATAGAAGGTTTTTAAATATACAAGTACTTTTATCAAGAACAAAAAAAAAAGTAATTGTAAATTCAATAAAATCGTCGGCATTTGTTAATCGATATATATCTCTATTCAAAAGTTTGATATCGTTAATCAAATGCAAAACATTACAATTGTTAAAGAGAATATTTTAAAAAAAATAATAATAAAAAATTAATAAAACAAAAAAGTATATATTATTGGAATCTTCAGATTTTATTAATGTAATATTAATAATAATTACAAAGAAAAAAAAAGTTTCGATTTATTTTCTTTACTAGTAGTATTAAAATTATTAATAATATTTAATCAACTTTTCTTTTTTAATGCCTTGTATAAGTTTTTTCATTTTGGGTTTTTTAAATATGCTTTAATATTTTGAACTTCAATATTATTTAATATAATTTTATATTAAATATTACTTTTAGATATAAAAGTTTATTGTAAACGATAATATATATCAATAGCATATCGATATTTGTAAGGATTAATATATTTGCAACAAAAACATTTGAATTTATTGTTGTTGAAAGATTTATTATTAAAACGAAAAGCTTTATTAAAAAAAAAGGTATTTAATAAAAAAGAATTGAATAAAAAAGGATTGAATAAAATCGAATAATTTAAAAGTATAATATAAACTCTTTTAAAGAATGCTTTTTTAACGTTTTGTATTAATAAAAGAAAATCTTGTTTAATTTGTTCAAAAATAAAAAGCTTTTCGTTAATATAAAAAAAAGTAATAATAATTCTTCGTTGTATATTTTCAATTCAATAAAAATCGAATTTTTTGATTACAATAAGGAACTTTTTAATAGTTAATGATTCTTTAATATTAAAGATATTGTAGATTATCGCTTTTTGATAAGTAATTTATTATTTTTGAGCTTATTTAGTATTATTAGTTTAAATAACAATAACAAATGCAAATATATTAAAGTAATCTTTTTAAACTTTTATAATAGTTTAATTATTTGTAAAGTAAAGATGTGATTTGAAGTAGTTTATTATTTGTTGAAGTATGCAATTATTTTTTATATTTATTTAAAGATTCATCAAATAAACAAAGTTAATTGTTGTAGTTATTCAAATATATATATCCCGGTATTTCTTGTATTTCAAATTATATTCTTCTTGATGATTGCGATAATTGGTTTTCCGAATCGTATACTTTTCCAAAATATCCTTTGGAATTAAATAGCCAAAATGTTCGAATTGAATTAAAAAAGAAGTTTTTAATTCTAAAGCCCTTTTTATAGCAATATTTACAATAAGCTTTACAATAGTAGATTTATATTCAATAATATTCTTTACGAATTTCGCAATATATTCGCAATTCAATTAATTAACTATCGTTTCAAAAATAAAAATAAAAGGTTTCGGGATAATTAATCAATCGATAAGCTTGTAATTAAATAAAAACTTAATATTAAGATTGAAAATGTTTTAAAGATTATATAAAGCATAAAGACTTTGTAATTCAATATACTATTTTGATTAATTATCGTTAGTATTAAGCTTAACAAAAACAAATGCTATAATGAAAATAGTAAAGTTTGAATAAAAACTAATAATAGAATTTGAAAATGTTAAAATAATAAAAAGAGTATAAAAATCGTAAAAATATCAATTAAAGCGATAATAAGATATTAGCAATATTAAAAGCTAATCGAGCTTATAATTATTATACAATAATATAATATAAATTACGATAATGAGAATCGAAAAACAATACAAAAGTATGGTTTAATAGTGTAAACAATAGGAATTAGATTTATATAATAAAGAAAAGTTTGATTGATTTAACTTTAAACTCTAATAATTAAAGGTTTATATATAAATATAATATAAAGCAATAATAATACTTCGGTAAAAGTATTACTTTAGTAAAGGATACGTAGCTTCTACTATGGTGAGGCTAATATACTCAAATACGAATAAGTAAGAAAAGTAAAAAATGTGCTAGAAGTACAGAAATAACACTAAGAATAGCCATATCCCGTAATATATATATCATAAGCAAATCGCATGATCAGCGTAGCTATAGCTATAGATAGATTAAATCGATTATGAATTACTATTATATTATAATTTAATATATTAGCTTTTTGTTTTTAATATTAAAAAAATAATTATAAAACTATTTTGAATTATTTGCAAATATATTATATTCCTTTTTGATTTTTATAATAATTGTTAATTTAATATTTATAATTCTATATATGCTTACAATCTATATTATAAAGATCGCGATATTAATTCAAAAAATAAGTTTTTTGTTTATAATTTCTTTTAATATTTCAATTTTCATTAAATCGATTTGGATTTTGTAATTGTTAAAGCTATTAATTATTATTAGTTTATAAATCAGGTTTTTTATATTTATATATGAAATAATTATCGAAGCGTTTTTTAATAAAACAATTTTTATTTATAATTTTTGTTTGAAGATTTTTAAAAGTTTTCGTTTTATTTTTTCAAAACAATTTATTATTTGAGCTTATAGCAATATACTATAATCTTTTTTGAGAAAAATAGTTTTAACATTGAAAAGTTTTTCAATATAATTATAAATAATTTTCAACGATCGACGACGTATTACATTTCAACGACGATAAATACATACGATAATACTTTATAGGATCTACAAAGTATTATCGCTTGCGAAAGGTATATAAAGTATTCTCTTCTAATTAATATAGTGGAAATGGGCTTTATTATATTAACAAAGAAGATATAAACGATTGATAACAATTACTCGAATAAATGATAAATAATGTACTATCAAAATTGAAGTTATAATAACTCTTTCAAAATAGATTATAATTTGATAATATTTTGATATATTATTCTTTCAATAGTATACTATTGATATACAAAATTTTATATAATATAAATCAAAATTGAAAAAGTAATATTGGATCGAATTTCAGAATTTGAAGATAATTCGAGTTTTTCAACGTTTTTATATAATATAATATAATTTCTTTAAATCTTAATCAAATCATTCAAAACTTAAACTATAATATATTTCGATATATAGCTTTTTAATGGTTATTTCAAGTTTTTATAATTTATTATATTCATTAAATTATTATTAAATAAAATCAAAAAAATTGGAAATTTAATGGTTTTTATCAACGAAATTCGCTTATTTTAATCGTTTTGACCCTTATTACCCCTTGAAAATCCAATTTTTTTTATATTTTTTCAATTTCATTCGATAATAACTTTATAATTAAAAAGAATTATCAAAATTGAAATTAATAATTGAAAAACTATATATTGAAATATATTGTAGATCAAATCTTGAAAGATTTAATTAAAATTTGAAAAAGTTATACTATATTATATAAAAACATTAAAAAACTCAAAATATCTTCAAATTTTGAAATTCGATTCAATATTACTCTTTCAATTTTGACTTTTATAATACAAAATTTGATATACCAATAGTATAATATTGAAAGAATAATATATCAAAATCTTATCAAATTATATTCATTTTTGAAAAAGTTATTATAACTTCAATTTTGGTGATGCATCACTTATCATTTACCCGAGTATACATTCAAAAAGGAATTGAATTATAAATATAGTAATATTGAAAAGAATTAAATAGAGATATTATATAAACGGAAATAATCAAATTTGAAATTATAAATATATATCGACGTTTCGATACTCAAAGTAATTCTAATAGTATCCGATCATGCGAAAGCATCAACTTCGGCTTAACCTTACTACTGTTAAAGGTTATTTCATGAACCGCCATGAAAGTGGTTTTCTAGAGAGGAAGACAGAGTGACAGTATTGACCCTTGATTGCCTATCTGAGAAGGATGATTATAAGGTTAGTGTGTAACCCGCGTGTAATGAAATTGATCTTGTTGAACGTTGTACCAAATAGCCAGAGTGTTTATCAATGTTCCGATGGCAACATGAGATAGAAAACAGCTATGCTGGCAGTCCCGTACTTTGAATATTGTGAGCATGATATGGATTGGATGGTTTGGAAATAAGATTCATCAGTCCGGGCAAGAACCCTCTATCTCGAGCCCATGACAGACGTTCTAGGGTTAACAATTATTTGTCAACATCGATTATGTAAGCTTAACCCTAATACTCGAGTATGTAAACATTGATGATTTCTTCCGCCCAGCGCCGGGATGGGTTTCGAGCTGACGGGCACATTTGGGCACATTTGAGCGTCGAGGTCGAGGTCGAGGTTGAGATGGAGATTGATAGCGATTAGGAAGAAACCAAGAGAGTTAGTTACATCCGGAGAAAGTTGAAACCCCGGAGGAAGATGAGGAAAATGTTTCTTCGAAATACCACCAGTGCGTGCACCTCTAAACCTGAAGTATGTAAACTTCGTTTCTCCGAAGGTGTATGACCTACGGAGTTTGATCTCGCTTAGTAGTCGAGTATTCATAGAGTAGTACTCGAGTAATTGTCAATGTATGCTTAATAATCAATCGATGACTGTTTTTAGTAAGTAATAAATCGATGAAAATGTTTTTTGATACTATTAAAAGTATATTCAACTTCTGATTTGAGATCTCTAGTTGGATATTATAAAACCTCATTAAAATCTAAATATTCCGTTGTATTTTATAATTATTTTAGAATATTTCATAATTCACTTCATCGATATTGTAGATTTAATTTTAAAATATATACATAAATAAAAAATGATAATATACGAGTAAAAAGAAAAGCAAAAAATGTCTTTATTTCAACTTTTTAATTCCATATACTATCATTTAAGAAAATGAAATCCTGAAAAGAACATTTTTATCTACTTCATTTATTTAAATATCTATTCGTCGTATTTTTCCAACTCGGGACAGGATTTGCATTGCGATTTCGGCTCTTTATGAAATCCCTGCCCCAAAAAATGTTCGGATCCGGGTCAAAGTAAATATCTAACTACGTATGTTGATTGAGTCACCGTGAGTCTTTCATTTTTAACGACCCCCCTCACGAATTCTTACCTTTCTGCTTCCTCGTTATACTAACTATTACTACAAGTAAGTATAACAAGTGAATGCACCATTGATCCATCCATTCACTGTCTTGCTAATTTCATGGGCAATTGGCAAATATAAGTACCGTCTGTCCATACTTCACTAGCAACCGAGGAAAGGAAAGGAAAGGAAAGGAAAGGAAAGGAAAGGAAAGGAAAGGAAAGGAAAGGAAAGGAAAGCAAAGCAAAGCAAAGCAAAGGAAAGGAAAGGAAAGGAAAGCAAAGCAAAGCAAAGCAAAAGAAGACGACCCTCTATAACGATTTGAGGTCCGAAGTTGTGTCAGCACAAGATGGGGTCTACAATTCCTCAAGATCCCACGCGGATTGCTATTCTGGGCAAGGAAGACATCATTGTCGATTTCGATATCTGGCGCAATTTCGTTGCAGAAGACTTGCTCACCGACCTCCCCTCAACTACCTATGTTCTCATCACAGATACGAATATCTCCTCTCTCTATGTTCCTGCCTTCCAACAGTCCTTCGAGGCCCTCGCTGCCAAATTGACCTCAACACCCAGACTTCTTACATATGAAATTCCACCGGGTGAGAATTCGAAAAGCAGAGAAACAAAAGCCGAAATTGAAGATTGGATGTTGTCACACCAATGCACGAGGGATACGGTCATAATTGCTTTGGGAGGAGGAGTCATTGGTGATATGATTGGTTATGTTGCAGCGACTTTCATGCGAGGTGTCCGATTCGTACAAGTCCCAACAACATTGTTATCGATGGTTGATTCTTCAATTGGTGGAAAGACCGCAATAGATACCCCTTTGGGAAAGAATTTGGTTGGAGCGTTCTGGCAGCCCAAGAGAATATATATAGATTTGCGATTTCTGGAAACATTGCCTGTTCGCGAGTTCATCAACGGCATGGCTGAAGTGGTCAAAACTGCCGCAATCTGGGATGAAGCAGAATTCTCCGCACTCGAGGACAATGCGACTCTCATCATGAATACAATTCGAGCCAAGAATACCGACCGTTCTACAAGATTGGCCCCAATCCGAGATATATTGAAGAGGATAGTACTGGGCTCAGCCAAGACCAAGGCGGATGTTGTATCAGCAGATGAGAGAGAAGGTGGATTACGAAACATTTTAAACTTTGGTCATTCAATTGGACATGCATTCGAAGCAATCTTAACACCCCAGGTCTTACACGGGGAAGCTGTAGCTATCGGCATGGTCAAGGAAGCTGAATTGGCTAGGTATTTAGGAGTTTTGAAACCAGGAGCAGTCGCTCGTCTCGTCAAATGCATCGCGAGTTATGGCCTCCCCACCTCTCTTGCAGATAAGCGCATTCAAAAGCTCACGGCAGGAAAGCCATGCCCTGTTGACGTCTTATTAGAGAAGATGGGCGTTGACAAGAAGAATGATGGCAAGAAGAAGAAAATTGTGTTACTTTCCACCATTGGTAAAACATATGAACCCAAGGCCAGTGTCGTGGAGGACCGAGAAATCCGGGTCGTCTTATCCGATTCTGTCGAAGTAACTCCTGGCGTGCCAGAGAATTTGAAGATTGAGGTCACACCGCCAGGCTCAAAAAGTGTTTCCAACAGAGCTCTTGTCCTTGCAGCTCTTGGTACTGGTCCTTGCCGCATCAGAAACCTCCTCCATTCAGATGACGTGGAGTTCATGCTCACCGCAATTGGTAAGCTTGGTGGCGCTACATATGCATGGGAAGATGCGGGTGAAGTTCTCTGTGTGCAAGGTAAAGGTGGGGATCTTCATGCCAGTCCAACAGAACTCTATATTGGAAATGCAGGTACTGCATCTCGTTTTCTGACAACTGTTGTCTCGCTGTGCAAGCCTTCAGCCACGACAAAGTCTACTGTTCTCACAGGAAACGCACGAATGAAAGTTAGACCTATTGGTCCATTAGTCGACTCGTTACGTGCCAATGGTGTCGATATCGATTATCTTGAGAAGGAACACAGTCTTCCACTCAATGTTGCTGCTTCAGGTGGTTTCGCTGGAGGCGAGATCAATTTAGCCGCTACCGTATCATCTCAGTATGTCTCGTCTCTTCTTATGTGCGCCCCTTACGCCAAGAATCCCGTAACTCTGCGCCTTGTCGGTGGAAAACCAATTTCGCAACTTTATATCGATATGACAACTGCGATGATGGCTGCCTTCGGGATCAACGTCGTCAGATCACAAACGGAAGAACATACGTACTATATTCCTCAGGGAGTTTATCGGAATCCCGCAGAGTATGTGGTTGAGAGCGATGCTAGCTCAGCAACTTACCCACTTGCTATGGCTGCTATATCTGGAACCACTTGCACAATCCCAAATATTGGATCCAAGTCTATTCAGGGTGACGCCCGGTTTGCGATAGATGTTTTGAAACCGATGGGATGTGCCGTTGTCCAAACAGATTATTCTACTACTGTAACTGGTCCTCCAATTGGATCACTTCAAGCTATTGAGGAGGTTGATATGGAGCCAATGACAGATGCTTTCTTGACAGCCTCGGTGTTGGCCGCAGTGGCAAAGGGTACAACCAGGATAAGAGGAATTGCGAACCAGCGTGTTAAGGAATGCAATCGAATCAAAGCAATGAAAGATGAACTTGCAAAGTTCGGTGTGACATGTCGTGAACTCGAAGATGGAATTGAAGTCGATGGCCTACCAATCAACGAGTTGAAGCATCCAACAGATGGCATTCACTGTTACGATGATCATCGTGTGGCAATGAGCTTTAGTGTATTGTCATCTGCTGCAACCCAACCGGTTCTCATTGAAGAGCGAGAATGTGTTGGTAAGACCTGGCCGGGATGGTGGGACATTCTCTCTCAGTCATTTAAAGTACAACTCGCTGGCAAGGAAGTTAAAGCTACACATGGCAAAAAAAGTGGAATCCCAGCACTGCCAGATAAGTCCATATTCATTATTGGTATGCGTGGAGCTGGCAAGACGACAGCTGGTGCCTGGGCTGCGAAGACTCTTGGTCGACCTTACAAGGATCTTGATGTTGAATTGGAACGCATTTCGGGGATGTCAATACCTGAAATGGTCCGATCGAAGGGCTGGGATTTCTTCAGAGCTGCAGAATTAAACCTTTTGAAGCACTGCCTGACTGACCAGTCAGAAAAGCATGTGTTCGCCTGTGGCGGCGGAGTTGTTGAGATGCCCGAGGCACGAGAGCTTTTGATCAATTTCCATAAATCTGGTGGAATCGTTCTTTTGGTACATAGAGACACAGAGCAGGTTATGGATTATCTTCGCATAGACAAAACCAGACCAGCTTATGTTGAGGACATGATGGGAGTCTACGTTCGCCGCAAACCTTGGTTCAATGAATGCAGCAACTTTCAATATCATAGTAAGGGTAGCGGAGCTAGCGATCTATCCGTTGCAGAACAGGACTTTATCAGATTCTTGCATCACATTTCAGGAAAGAGCTTACACTTTGACGAGATGCGAAATAAATCACAGTCATTCTTTGTTTCACTTACGATGCCGGATATATCAGCAGCAGCGGAAATATTACCCAGTGTTGCCGTAGGCTCTGACGCGGTGGAAGTGCGAGTTGATTTACTTGAGGATCCATCTTCCTCGAATGGAATACCAGGCGTTGATTTCTTGAGTGTTCAAATTGCACACCTGAGATCATTGGTTCATTTACCTGTCATTTTTACCGTGCGAACAATTAGTCAGGGAGGTCGCTTTCCAGACGCTGCACATGAAGAGGCACTCAATCTTTATAAACTCGCGGTAAAGATGGGCATTGAATACATTGACTTGGAGATTGCTTTCCCTGATGAACTTTTGCATGAAGTTACTGAGGCCAAGGGATTTTCAAGAATTATAGCTTCGCACCATGATCCCCTAGGTACTTTATCGTGGAAGAACGGTGGCTGGTTTCAACATTACAATAGGGCCCTTCAGTATGGTGATATCATCAAGCTCGTTGGATCTGCCCAAAGTATCGAAGATAATTTCGCTCTTGCAAAATTCAAAAAGACAGTGGCTGCAGCCCATGATACCCCTTTGATCGCCATCAATATGGGAGTGACTGGAAAGTTAAGTCGTGTCCTTAATGGGTTCATGACACCTGTTTCGCACCCCGCATTACCATTCAAAGCAGCACCTGGCCAAATCTCTGCTGCTGAGATTAGATCAACTCTGTCGACCATCGGAGAGATTGAGCCAAAATCATTCTATCTCTTTGGCACTCCTATCTCTCAATCGCGATCACCTGCACTACACAATACTCTCTTCAAGCAGTCAGGACTGCCTCATCAATATTCTAGATTGGAAACTGATCGTGCAGCTGATGTGCAAGATGTCATTCGTGCTTCAGATTTTGGTGGAGCATCTGTCACTATCCCACTCAAATTGGACATCATACCTCTTCTCGACTCGGTTACTGATGCAGTGAAGGTGATAGGCGCAGTAAATACCATCATCCCTACATCGGACAGTCCACCTCGTCTGATCGGTGAGAACACAGACTGGCTCGGAATGACTCACTCCCTCAGGTCTGCATCTTATACACCTTCACCTGTCGACTCACCTTCTCCCGCCCTCGTCATCGGTGCCGGGGGTACAGCTCGAGCCGCCATTTATGCTCTCCACTCTCTCGGCCACTCCCCAATCTACATGGTCGCTCGCACGCTTTCTAAGCTTGAAACATTGATCTCTTCTTTCCCTCCATCCTTCAACATCATCCCACTACCAAGCACAAACTCCGTCACAGAACTCACTACTCCACCTTCAGTCGCTATCAGTACCATCCCTGCCGATCGCCCAATCGAAAGCAATATGCGAGACACACTCGCCATCTTATTGAGACACGAAAAAAGGGATGAGGGCAAGCAAAGAACTTTGTTGGAGATGGCATACAAACCTTCGCAGACGCCACTTATGAGAATGGCCGAAGGTGCTGGTTGGGTTGCGATTCCCGGATTGGAGGTTTTGAGTGCTCAGGGTTGGTTCCAGGTTAGTTTTTTCTTTGTTTTTATTATATCTTTGATTATTGTTCTTGAGAATTATTGCTAGCAATTTGTAGTACTTTTACTAATATGTTCACTATTTAGTTCCAAAAATGGACTGATATTCGTCCATTATATGCTGATGCTAGGGCGGCGGTCATGGATGATAGTATCGCCTAAAACGAAAAAGAGTTCGATTGAATAAGCATATTTCTTATTTGTATGAAAGGTTAGATGAGAGATATATGATAAAATCAAATAGATAGCAATTGATTTAAATACATTATGAGACGAATCCTATAATTTTCAAAGTGTATATATATTATATAATTCTGGTTTCTATATTGTAAAAGAGTGAAGGTAGGTAGAGTAAATGAAGATTGGTCTTTTTAGATAGAGCAGATAGAGAAAGGAAACTATGTAGTAGAGTAACGCGAATAGAATAATAAAGGAGAAGGGAGGAGATACGAATAGCGGATTTAAGGGTTTAACAATAATAGAAAAGGGCGTTGAGTAAAAAAGTCGATAACTAACTAATTACTCTATGATGTGGTGTATAAATACACTACGAATGATCACTTGATTAAAGAGAGGGGTGCTATTTTGCAGTCTTACAATATATACTATAAGTCTACAGATGTATATTAATAAATATGATATAAATCAGTATAAATATGTTATTCTATTATATTTATTCAAGTTTTTTTTTAGATATTAATAAATCATTAGATATTTCAATAATTATAATATTTAATAGATTAAAAATATAATTATTAATTAAAATATTGAATATTTTTTGTTAAACAAGAAATAAACAAACATTATTAATATATATATCATACAAAATAAATATTTTCGAAATGAATTGAATTTTTTTTAAAAAAAAGCTTAAAAATTCATTTGTATTATTATTGATATATATACTTTAAATTCAAATTTTAATAATGATTTAATTTTTTTAATAATATATTTATATTTCAAATAAAGAGTTTAATCAAATAAAAGTAAATTAAATTAAACTTTATACTTATCATATTTATATTTATCTTTTTATTCACATTTTGTTTAGATGCTGAATCTCGAATAATTAATACGAATTTCACTACTCGAGTATAGTCGAATACAACATTACTCGTAGATTCAACCATATTGATCATACTACTACTACTACTACTACTACACACTCGTACTAAAATTGTTATACATGTACTTAAGGACTGGATTATACATTTATATCATGCTTGGCAGCTTCGCACTCTTCCCAATAAAACCACCCCCTTTCCTCCCCCCCTCTCTTCTTCCTGTTTCTTCCCCCTTCTTCCCCTTTCTCTCTCCTTCTCTCTCGCACTATCTCTTCTTTTCTTTTTTTGCGGAGTCTATCTGGTTAGAGAGATGATCTGTAGCTGCTGGTATTATGTCAAGTGGGGTGAAGTTGAAGTGGAGTGAAGTGGAGTGAAGTGGAGTGAAGCATGATGTGGTGTGGTATGGCATGGCATGGCTTGACTCGACTCGACTTGACTTGGATGATTATCATGACGGAATTGACCGATGGGATGGGATGGGATGGCATGGGATGATTGATCTTGATTTTCTTCCGAGTAACACACTTGATTCAAGCTATCAATTGTATCATCATTTGATTCTTCTTGATACTCGATCTTAATCTTAAACACGTGAATTCTTCTTTCTTTTTTCTTCTTTCTTTTCCTTCTCCTTTTCTTTTTCCTTTGCCTTTTTGCATATTAACTAATCTATTTTCATATACAATATATCGTTACACATCGTTGAATATCAGGTCATTCCATCATCCCCTTCATGCCTCAAATGAACAAACGCCAATGATATCTAGGTATTTCATTTTCCCTTCAATTCATTTCCTCTCCCTTTCCCAATTCCCAGTCCCCCAATTCTCCCCATGCCATGCACAAGTACAAAATTCACACCGTCGCTGTCGCTGTCGCTATCGCTGTTCCCATCACAAAGTACAAAAGAGTATCAAGTAAAAATACAACCCACTCAGCTCAATCCATATCAAAATCCAGATCAAAATCAAAATCAAAATCCAATTCAAAATCCGTTCTTCTTCTTCTTCCCCTTGTCAAAATCGTGTATCTCGGGATGTATGACTCTCATGTGTCGACTGAGAGCATCATTTCGACTGAATGTCTTCTCGTCCGTACAATACTCACATCGTAGCTTTTCCTTCATTCGATGAATCGTACCTTCATGTCGTGTCAGATCATATGGTCGCGAGAACACGATGTTGCAGGGTTTGTTCGTCGATGGATTGAGTTGCGTGCATTTGTGTGGCCCGCACTGACTATTTAATTTTCGCGCCATTGATGTCATCCCCCCCCGGTTTTCCCCACCCATGTTGTTGATCAATGATGTCGAATTCCTGTGACCTTCTCTTTTATGCTTTTGAAGTTGGGTTGGTGTATCAAATCGTAAGGTGCACCCATGATATGTACATGTGTAAGTTCCAACGTTGGCTGATGTTCTCAATGGTCTCTGGATTTCTTGCTCCGGTGAAGAATAATCACTGTTGCTAGATTCCGTTGACGTCATAGTTGCAGGGAGGTCATTCGATATATCCGACATGTTCGACACGTTGGACATATTACTGGCCTGCCTTTGCGTCGAAGGCACAAACGGATAATGTTGAGGAACCGGTTGAATATTGCTTGGAATTGAAGGTGTGCTGAAGTTGAATTGACCTCGTTGCGAATTTGTAGAATATGTCGACGAACTTTCTCGTCTGGTTGTGGCCATACTGGCATAGCTCTGTTGTGACAATGGCATATCTTCCGACTCAGGCGCCTCTTGAGAAATCAATGGTCGTGAGGGGTAAGTCATCGGTAACTGCCCTTGTTGTTCCTGTGATAATGGTGGAAACGATGAAATGTCTGCCTCCTCCTCTTCGCGATACACCAGATCAACATCTTTTGGTGAAATAGTCTCCGGTGCCACTTGCTCAGCATTAGTCCTCGCATACTGCTCTTGTATGAACAACGCATCCTTTGCTTTCTGTTCTTGTCGCATGCGTGTCGCTGACCCAAATGCACTTTGTGGATTGAATGTTGCCGTCGAAGGAGCTAACGGAGAACCGGGTTGGAAAGGCGACCGTTCGCGACAAGACAGTGCTGACGATTGTTTCTTGTTTGAAGTCAAATGTTGGTGGTTTGCCGCCTGCAATGTTTGTGTGAAAATGTTATTTGCTGCTGTCGAAGCGGTTCGAGTCGAGGCAGGGGCTCGGGAAGGTGTTGAAGCGGTGGGATAGCCGAGGTAAAGCTCATCATCGTAAGCATCCGTCGTGGTGCGATTGAGTTTAGGCATTTGCGGCGAGAAAGTTTTGTGAGCTTTAGGGTTGGACATATGTGAGTATTCGTTCAACCAGGAGGAAGCGACACTAGAATTCATACCAGACTGTTGCCTCTCATCTTCATGAGATGTTGGCGTCGAGGGTGAGTCATTGCTCGCCACCTCATTTAATGCAGGCCGATTGGACCGTTGGCTGTGAAGCTCGGGTGCCGCCATCAGCTCATTACTGCCACCGCATGATCTTGGTAATCCGTCAATTCTCGCCATCATGGTGGCGATATTCGTCGAGTTTTGGTAAGGGTTCGGGAAGGAAGATAGATTGAGATGTGTCTGTAATGGTGTATGCGTCGGTGTCATGGGCTTCTGGAATGCTTGATTGTAGTCAAGTAACTCATAATTTGAATCGCCAACTACTTGGGGATCCGAGGTCGGTGGTGCAAAGGGCGACGCGGGAGCAGCTGGTGATCCTATAGTTGACAATGAGGATTCTCGTTGGTGATATGATCTTGAAGGTGTTAATTGTGCGCTCGACCCGTAGTTCCCGCTGGATTGTGCAGAATGCATGAGAATTTGTGGGATATTTGGTTGACTTGAGGGAGGTTCGAAAGGAGTGGGTTGAACTTGACGGATGAAGTTGTTGTTTGTAGGTAAGCTTAACGATGGTGAAGTGAAAGGTTGGAATGTATCATATTGTTGTGTCGACACGGCAGAGAATACGGGTTGAGCCGAATATGATTGTAGATGTAGATGTAATTGTAGTTGTTGTAGTAGTAGTAGTTGTTGTTGTTCTTGTTCTTGTTGCTGTTCTCGTTGTCGTTGTCGTCGTTCTTGTTCTTGTTCTTGTTCTTGCTCTTGCTCTTGCTCTTGTTTTCCTCTTTGTTCTTGCGTGTGGTGCGAATGATGCTGTAATCGACTCGTCTGGTGTCTCGATTGCTGATCGCACAATGGCATAGTCATATAGCTTTGGAGATCTGGGAAGGGTTTTAGTCAAAAGTCAAAAGTCCAAACGAGATCGGTGGCGAATGTCCAAGTTATATGACAATTCCCAGGACCTCGGATCTTATGACCCGTACTCGGGAAGAAAGGTGAGTGAAGAATGAGAAAGTACCTTTTCGGGAATAGTAGCGAACAGATAAAGAACTCCAATGTAACTCCAAGTAGTAAGTCGGCCGGTACGTATTGAGGGCTTGAGATATGACGCACTTTACGCGCTCTACAAGGATATTGATAATCTACGTCGTTCTCGGATCGTCTTCTCCTGAATCCTCGAGCGCATCATGGATCATTGAGATCTCCTCGAGCAGACTAGTCGCGAATTGTTTTTTCCTCTTCCTCTTCCCCTGCCCCTTCCCATCTACGAGGACGTGAGTCGCAGAATCGATGGATAATATGCTTCTGATTATCTACGTGCTTGCTGTTCATTTTCACTAAGCCTTGAAGACCCTTGATCGGGATGAGCGACGAGTTCCATATGCAGGGACCAGACCAGACCAGGCCCGACGATATACGATATACGATATTAGACATTAGACGTTAGATATAAGATATGAGATATGAGATATTATGGTGAGTAAGTTCAAGTAAGCCAAGGTTACTGACTCCTCGAGTTGTACGTATTGTGTGTGTCT
>NGKF01000012.1:856845-906676 GCA_002162555.1 Monilinia aucupariae
GAGAGGAGAGAGGAGTGGGGAGAGAGAGGGGAATGAAGTTGCACAGCATGAAGAAAGGCCACAAATTAATCCGTTGCACCAAAACGAATCATCGAAAAGCATCACAGATCGATATGTAACCTGATAGGGTTAGATTGATCGGATGTGATTGGCCCGTTCGAACACCATGCCTTAACCTTCAACATTCGATCCGGTCAGGTGATGGATGTTTCATCTTAGGTCATCATATCGTATCAGACCATATCCTTCCTCGATGCTGTACTCTCTAATACAATACGGTGCGAGTACAGCCTTGGGTCCATAGGTGACCGAACTTCTGACTAATTGGCCGACTTCCTTGACTCGAAGGTTGATTCCCAAGCATCTGGAAAGCGTCTGACTCTGGCGGCATATACCCAGTCCCCGCATCAAAAGGTAACCCACCCATCCATCCATCCACCCACTCACCCACTCACCCACCCGCTCGTGTCCTTTCCGAATCCCGCCTTCAATGCCGGCATGGTAAGCATGCCGCCGTGGCCGTGGCCGTGGCTGTGGCTGTGGCTGTGGCTGTGGCTGTGAAGGCTTGGAGGGCTTGAGCAAGCCATCTCGGAATGTCATCGTCCACATGCAGTAATCTTCTGGAATCTTCCACCAACAGCACAGCACACAGGTCCTTATGGTATGCCGGTGACTCTTCAGAAAGAATTCCGGGGCGTTCCGCATCTTTTGGAGTCTGGAACCCTTTTTCCTTCTCTCTTCCTTCTTCTTTCGTTTCACAACCTTACAATCAATTGGCTCCGGTCACGATGAAGATGCGGAATTATCTCCGTTCTATTGATAGAAGCATCGGAGCGCTCGCTTTCGGCATTGCCGGCCAATGGATTGGTCATTCCAATCCCAAAACACTGTTGGGAACTTGAGATATGGTTGAAGCCCTGTCAGATGTATCGTGTATCATGCATCAATTCTTGATAAAGTTTCCCGTCGTACATATCGAAGCTATCCTCAACATTGGTATGGGCGGCTGGATGCGACGGCAAAGTCTGTTCGGCTGAGATGCTCAATGCATAAGCTATTAGTAGGGATATCAACCTGTATGCTGCTCAGTATGACATGATAATCCATAACTCAATACTGGATAATTCACCCCATCTAAAGCTTTCAAGGTTGGTAGCAGTCAATGGTTAGGATGTGAGTATTCTTCTCCCATGATATCAAATCAAATGAAATCCAATGCGAAGACAAAGGAGGAAAAATGAATGACAAATATGACCAATCGTGAAAGTTACCGAGGTATGAGCATATATCATGGTTAATTGTATCCTAGCACGGAGTAGGCACACCATTGGCATGCATTCTGATAATAATCACATGCGTTTGGCTCGGTAGATGTGTTATGGCTGAACATCGGGCGTTTACTTCCATAAGGCTGAAGAGGTTTATCATCAGAGAGCTCCTTCCCAAAATTCTACAATCAATCATAATGTCTACTCAACCATTATCACCCCTTCGTAAGGCATGGTATAGATGGAAAGCACTTCGTCTTCCCTGGCGAAAGCGCTTCTTCGTTGGCAAGTGTCCCCTCTAATCTCATCTTGCCACTCTACACTCCCATCCCTCTCTTTCTCTCCCTCTCCCACTCTCTCTCCCACTCTCTCTCCCTCTCTCACTCTCTCCCCCTCATCAACCCCATCAAACCCACCTAACCTTCCCCTCTCCCCACTAACATTTCCCCAGGCCTTGACCTCCACAACAACAGCTTCTGGGAATTTCGCGACGCTCTCAACGCCGGCCGCATGCGACGAATCGTCCAAGCACCACCCGCAACCCAATATTCCGACGTGAAAATAACTCCGCAATGGCACCAATGGCTGCGACATACGCGGGCGGAAGCTCCTACCATGGAGGAATTAGTGGAGGATGTGGCGAGACAGGAACGATTGAAGATTTTGGCACGACAGGCGGACGAGAGGTGGAATGCCAAGGCGAGTTTTTTGGATGGGCCGAAGGTGGCGCAGCAGCCGTTACCAGTGACACAGGCTGGGCGTGGAGAGGGGTATACGGAGGTGGGACCGAGAGGGGATGGGGAGGATGTGGCGGATGGGACGGTGCGGGGGACCACGGAGGTGGGGAACAGCGAGGCAGTGTACGCGGAAAGACCAGCTAGGGGTGAGATACGGCATGAGGTGGTCGTAGAGACGCAATTGAAAGAGGGAGAGAAATACAAGGACGATCCGTGGAAAAGGGAAAGGGGAGGGCCAAGTGAAGGGTGGCAACCTAAGGCTTGGGATCCGAATGATATACCAGCGGCGAGGAGATGATGTATTAATATTATGATAATGATATCCTACGAGGCCATGCGTGAAGCTGCCGGTATTTTTGCCTGTCTTCTAACATTTTATGGCAAGTGCAGTATGGACTTCATCAGTTGCGCAACTCTTCACTGGATAGATAGCTTTACTGCAGTTCCATAATCTGAATATGAACCAACGAGCTACAGTATGTATCACTGAAAATGACACGATTTATCCCATGCCCGGCGACCCGACAACAAATGGTATCATTAGATAACTCCAACAGCCAGTGGACTCCTTGCTACCATAAACCCATCCAGTTCTCCTAATCTTAACTCCAGTGCAATACCAGTAGGTTCGCTAGCCACCAGATACCTCTATCCAATCTACCAAATTCCTCAACCTCCTCGAACTTGCATCTAGGAAGGTTTTCGCAACTTCTTCCTCCTTCTTCGCCGCAGAATCTACTCTGCGTCTCCCATCCGTCTTGCACATCTTCTCCCTTGCACTAATTCCCCTCTCAATAGCATCACATAAATTAGGCGTATGACTCGCTTCGCAACCCGTCAGAAATAGACGAAAGAGATTTTCCACCAAGATTGAATATTTCGCATTATCGTCAATAGAAGATGTCATAGGACACCATGGTAGATAACAGAGTTCGAGAACCAATTGCGTGATTGCATCATCCGTAGAATTTTCGATATCATTAGGAACGGGCGTAGATTTAGGAAGGTAACGACAGCACATTAATTGCATAAGGGAGATAAGGACCTCGGACGGAAAATGTGACGTTCGTGAGATATTGAGTAGAAGTGAAAACGATGCGATAGGAAGTGCTACGGTGAACTCTGCGAGGAGATTGTAGATATCGACGACGGGCATGAACTTTTCTGGAAGAATCACAGATGCACGGGATAGCTGGGCAGTTTAGCATGGGACTTTGAAAACAGAGGGAGCTTCTTACCAGAGTTATCACTCGCTGGCGCAAGTGGATGGAGTCCGGGTCTCCAATAGTGGAAGAGTATGTTGTGCTTCCTTTCTTAGCTGGGTTTTGGAACGATTCTTCGGAAGCCTCCGATGATTCGGATGCAACATCTTCTTCGTCTTCCTCTTCATCGTAATCACCAAAGCCCATCTCATTGGTATTTTTGCTATCATCCCATTTCCTCTTCTGTGAAGCGTCTTTTTTGAGATCTTTGGTCTCATTCTCGAAAACCTCTGGATATGCTTTCATGGATTGCAGCGAACCATCCGCAAAGGCTGCCTTAACAATTCTCCTAAGAGTATTGCCATTACGATTGTGACTGGACCCGCTTAGATATTGTATCAGTAATGAGTCTCGAAGTAATTCGTAGCGAGGAGAAAGCTTCTTAGCTCCTCGGTTCTGGTCAGCTTTGCCTTCTAATGCCGCATCATCCATAGCTTCTCGTTCCTCCCAATCTGCTTCCAGAACATCTAGCAGATACTCCAAAAGAACCTTCCAGTATCTCCATCTCTTGGGATATCTAACGCTGCAGTTAAATGACCAGCCCACAATCTGCCAAAAGTCCTTGGCACACCTCCACAGTCCATTTTGAGATACCACTCCCCTTATATCATCATCATCACTATTCGAATCACTGTTTTCATCGCGGGAACGCCGCTGGTTGTATCTGTTTGCTTCGAAGGAAAATGCTTGTTTGAGGTTACCATTCTGAGGACCAATTTGTGTAAGGGTGTTTCGTAAAAGGGCAATAGATCTCGAGGCCACTTCGACATTTTCATTCTTCGCGCGAGTTGTAGAAATCGGATGTACAAGTAATGTACTTGCTATTTGCAAGAATTTGGGAGTAGGTATACAGGCAGCTTTGAAGGTTGCGCCTGAATGTGAAATTCCGGAATTAAGTACATCGGAAAGTAAGGTGAGAGCGTGATTGACTATTCGATATGTAAGTATTCGCTCAACATATACACACTATGGAGATATGAATACCTACAGAGCAGCTCATCGAAATATATTTTAACATGCTCCTCAATCTCTCTCGAGACTTGATTTGCCTGGCAATACTGTGGATGTTCTAAAGAACCTCCGCTGTAGTTTGTGCCATCTGCCATGGGAGTTGATGGTATAGGCGACGAAAAAGAATCCAAAGCTGTATGAAATGAGGACGGCGAACTCAACATCACTTTGGTGAAGATATGAGTGGTGGGCGTGGGAATGTCGATGCCAGGGCTCAGATTGCGGGTGGGGGTTTCGCGATGGATTATGCTAAAGTATGCTATAAAACGTCAATGTTAACGCGACAAAGAAATGGTTTCGCGTTTTTATAGGTCTTTGGTGGTCTCGTTATGAGTACTCTTGTAAGTTTGATTCGAAAACAAAAACCATCAAAGCCTTTCAATTGTGAACGACGTTGTGACTCGTGCCTCTGCTTCGAAAGTTTACAGTTGTAGCATCGGCAACAATACAGTCGGCTGTTTTTGTCGCGCTGGAGCTGTCAGTATTGGCAACATACACACTTTAAAGACATAGCTTTGATGGGGAGAGTCGAAGAGGAGTATGCACATGGTTTCAAGTCGCGACTGAGGCTTACGATTACTTCTCCTATCCTATGATATCTTATATAACTTGCGGCTTTCCGGGCCCCTCAAGATCACAAGCCCAGCAATGTTTGATGTCAGATTATTATATTTTACGCCTTCGCAATGCCTGCTCATTGAACATGGGACAGATTAAATTTCCTATTCAATCCACTCCAGACTCATCTCCTTCCTCGTCATCGTCGTCTTCATCGTCCTCATCGTCCTCATCATCGGAGACATTTTCCCCAAGAGCCTTTAATCGCTCCTTATACTTATTCACTTTCTCCTCTAGATCGCCGAAAACCATCAGTAGGTCATCAAGTTCACTTTGAGCTGCCTGTCTTGCGGTCTCTTTTTCCTGCAAAGCCGCGTCCGCTTTGATGATTCTATCATGCGCAGTTGTGGCGCGTTCCTCCGCTTCTTTAGCTTTTTCTTCCACACGTTTTAGGCGTGCATCTTGTTCAGCTTTACTTGTTGTGTATTCATCGTGCGCTGTTTGCAAATCCTGAACATGATCTTTGTTTGCCTATACCGAGTCAGTAACCAACAATCATGATACAGGCCACGACATACCTTGTCAAGATCTGTTTCTAATTTCTCGATCTTGCTCTGAAGATCTGCAATCTCCGCATCTGTTCGTCGGCGCACACGTTCAGCATTAGCCTCAGCCGTCTTCTGAACATGTTCCAGTTGTCTTTGGTAGTCTTGAATTGCCCGATCATGTTCAGCTCGTAGAATTTCTGCATTAGATTCTGCCGTCTTCTGAGCGTGTTCTAACTGCCGCTGATAATCTTGTTTTATCCGATCATTTTCCGCTTGTGCAAGTTCGATATCAGCTTCCGCTGCCTTTTGGGCTTCTTTTAATTGCTGCTGATGGTCTTGCTTTGCTCGATCATGCTCTAAACGTAATTTACTTCTGGTTGTTAGCCCTCGAAGATTGGCTCGCAAGAACTATGCATACCTTAAATCTTCTTCGTGGTGCCGCTGAAGAGCCTCATTGACGTTTTTGATCCTTGAAAGTTCTACTACCGAGGTTTCTTTAGCTCTACGATGGTCGGCTTGCTCCTGCCCTAGTTGCCCTCCTAGGGTTACCAAATCTTCTTCTGCCTTGAGCAGAGCTTTGTTCTTCTCATCGAGCTCAGACCTTAAAGCGTCTACCATCTCACGCGAAATTCCTTTCTGGACACCGTTTGCAATTACTGCAATCTCAAAGCCAGGATCTCGATCAATGACACGTAATAAACGACTAAAATTGTCTTTCATAAAGTCGACAAATGATTTGTCAAAAAATACATCTGGAAGGCCACCAGGCGGCGCAGAACTTAGCTTTTGAGGAAGAACTTCAAAGTCTCGCAACAATGGGTGTGCTCTTAACTTAGTAAGTCGATCTATATATTGATCTCTTCCTAGTCTTGAGCCAAGAATCGGATGAATAGTTGCTCGAGGCACTGGAGAATCTTTGGTGGAGAACTCATAGACAATTCCAAGCAAAACAGCACAAAGCCCTTGAACTATTACTCCATCACCGGCTGAATGTAGCGCAGCTTGAATCAGGCTTTGGATATTGCTACCTTCACCCAAGAAATCATTCACAGCGTCCGGGTCCTCGAATAGCCATCCACAGAGAAGCATGAGGTATGCAACCAAGACGCGCTCATCTACAGCCTTCTGAACGCCAATCACTAGATTGGCAGTGATAGACTGTATACAGGTGACTACTTCCTCTCCATTTTCGGCATCACCCTCAGCAACACCCATCGCCATACTTTTCGCCTCAGCATCTTCAAATATCAAGTGGAATAGAAGAACCGAGGCAAACCAGTAACGGTACGGATCGCTAGAAATATGACTATCGAGAGGCTGGAGAAGTGTTGTCAATACATTCGCTGTCTCGTCGGCCCCGGAAACATGTCCATCTATGGCTCGACGGAGAAAATGTTTACGTATAGCTGGGTGATTGTAAAAATAAGCTTTAATACATTCACAAGCAGCAGCGCGGGAATCGAAGGCAGACAGCGTAGGTATGCTCAATGTCAAATCAAGTAGGCCGTCAATTACATATACCTTTGGGATAGCATTGCCTTGAGAAGATTGACCATTGATATGGACTTGGGGTTCATCAAGCACCGAAGTAACTTGCTGTTGAGCAAAATTCTCCTGAAGGGCAGGATTTCCTCGAATCATATCTGCACAAGTTGAGAGCGCCTATTCCACACAATCAATATACACGACTTTATGTAAACAAGGATTGCATACCTCGGCTTTTATTTGGACTTCGGTAGACCGACTGAATGCTAATTGCAGTACTTGACTAAGTATACCGTGCTGTGCAAAAGACGCCTGATTCGCTTGTGTCCCTGCTCCCCCGGTTATTAAAAACAACCTTAGTACTGCAAGTAGAGCATATATGTTTCTATTCCGCTGAACTTTAGCCCACTCAGCAGCTTCCTCGGTTTCATTTTCGGCACCTAATGCATCATTCAGTAGCTTTGAAAGCTTAGGAACACAGCCAGTCTCCCGGAAGAAAGATTGATTTGATACGTTGAGCCGTAAAAGGTTCGCGAGAAGGATTAAACAATCCTCGACTATTCTGCCGCCGTCTCGTAGAGAGCCCTCAAGCTTTATTATACTGAATATGCGATCGAAGGCGTTTTCAAAAGCGACCAGTTTTTGCAGTTCTGCGGAACTCGGTGTTAAGTAGGTCAACAAGGAGAGCCCTTCATTTCTTATTGCTTCCCTTCGATCATCCAATATCGCTACTAGTCTTGATATTCCTAAAGGTGCCGTAAATATACATTCTTCAGTTCTCTCAGTCCGGGACGACAAGATTACTGATAGAAGCTGTAATGAATATAGACGTGAATAGAAATCATTGGTATCCAGGAAATCCAATAGTAATGTTATGTTGTCTTGTCGTGTTGTAAATTCATCCGCTATGAAAAACGCGAGCTCCTCTGATGCTTCAGCACTGTTTTCGTTTGGATTGAAGAGGAACAATAAAGTCTCGAGGACAACTTTGATGGAATCAACATCCTCTCCATCTTTTCGCAGGCTTGCAATTAATCCCCGTAGAGCTTCAGAGGCTACAGATGCAGGGTAATCTTTCGCAAAACTGCGAAGGCCTAAGCATGCTGCCCGCCGATCTTCTAAGAGGGTTGAGGAAGTAAGTCGAGAAGCGTAGACCTGAATGAGTTTAGCATTAGTATTGCGATGGAAGTCGGAAAAGGGAAAGATAACATATGAGTTCCCCAAGAGAGACGGCAAAGCTACTTACGGAAATGGTCTCCCCAACTTTCGACATTTCCTTGAAATAGGATATGAAAGATGTTCTTGGTATTACCCAAGTTTCCCCTTTCTCGTTGTGATTCTCTCGACTTCTATTTGTACATTGAACATCAAAGAATACCTAGGTAATTTGAGAATTCGAGACTCAGTGGCATAATGTCGCCTCTTGTGTATGTATGTAAGTATACCTCGTACCTAATGCACCACATGGGTTATCATCTTCGAAATCTGGCAGATTTGGCTAAATCTTAATTTCTAGCTTCTGCTCATCCAGAATGTCACCAATGTAGACTAGCGTATATTATTAGTAACATTATCACTACTCTACGGAGATCGGTGAATCAAAATTCCGTCGCCAGTTTGCTTATCCAAGCTAAGCTAAGGTACAACTAGAAGAAGGATGAACTGTAGCCCGCGCCGCGTCTTTTCAGTCTTCACATTTCTTTCAACCTTACTCGTACAATATTTCGAAGGTTGAATGAAAAGCAGGATTTTTCTTTACTTTTCCCCCAAATTTGCTTCGACATCCAAATTCTTTATACTTTCTAAAGGCGAAGACGCTTTTGAGAAGTTTCGCGGCACCTTCTTTTGCCGCATTTTGGTAATCTGATAAAGTAGATCGGACCTAGGTACAATTTCGAACCTCGAAGCCTTGGTCTGATACCTGTTTTGAAGATTTTCCTTTTTATTCAATCATTCACTCACCACCAAGAGATAATCACTAGATCGACTCGTCACAATGGGTGTTCCAGCATTATTCAGATGGCTGGTGAGTTTTGATTCTCAAGATTGATAGATTCTTTCGGTTTGCTAATAAGGATTCTGTGATGTAGACCAAGCAATATCCCAAGATTGTATCTCCCGTCATCGAAGAGCAGCCACGCGAAATCGATGGCCAAATTGTTCCAGTTGATATCAGAGGACCAAATCCGAATGGGGAGGAATGCGACAATCTTTATTTGGACATGAACGGAATTGTTCACCCCTGTAGTATGTGTCTTTCTCATTTTCTCAGATGGTTGCGACAACTTATCTATCACTTTGTTGACCTATACTAACGCAAAATTCGCAGGTCACCCAGAAGATCGTCCTCCACCCAAAGATGAGGAAGAAATGATGTTGGCAATCTTCACGTACACAGATCGAGTAGTCAATATGGTGCGACCCAGAAAATTGTTGATGATTGCGATTGATGGAGTAGCGCCACGTGCTAAGATGAACCAACAAAGATCTCGTCGATTCCGCTCAGCTCAAGAGGCAAAGGAGAAGGCGGAGGACAAAGCAGAATTGCTCAAGATGTTAAAGTCACAAGGTAGCAATATTGAAGAGACAGAAATCAAGAAAGCCTGGGATTCCAACGAAATTACCCCGGGTACTCCATTCATGGATGTACTGGCTGCCAGTCTCAGGTACTGGATTGCATGGAAACTCAACACTGACCCTGCTTGGGCAAAGATGAAAGTCATCATCTCAGACTCTACCGTTCCAGGAGAAGGTGAACACAAAATCATGGAATTTGTTAGATCACAAAGGTCTTCCCCCGATCATAATCCCAATACCCGACATGTCATGTACGGATTAGATGCCGACTTGATCATGTTGGGGCTGGCAACGCATGAGCCTCATTTCCGTATCTTGAGAGAAGATGTGTTCTTCAATGATGGAAAGCCACGGACTTGTAAATTGTGCGGCCAAGCTGGCCATGAAGCTAGAGAGTGCAAAGGCATGTATAAGTTAAAGGACGGTGAGTTTGACGAAAAGGCTAGCGCCCCTGCTCTCAAACCGTTTATTTGGCTACACGTATCTATACTTCGTGAATACTTAGCAGCAGAGATGTATGTTCCTAGCCAACCTTTTAGATTTGACCTTGAAAGGGCTCTCGACGATTGGGTTTTTATGTGTTTCTTTGTCGGCAATGATTTCTTACCTCATCTTCCTAGTCTCGAGATTCGAGAGGATGGTATCAATACTCTAATTGCCATCTGGCGTGATAACATTCCCTACATGGGTGGTTATTTGACCAAAGATGGTCATGTTGACCTTGAAAGAGCTCAATTCATCCTTGATGGACTGGCCAAGCAAGAGGATGCCATCTTTAGAAAAAGAAGAAAGACAGAAGAGAACTTTCAAAAGAAGCGCAAGCTCAACAATGAACGAAATGAGCGATACGCGCGTGGCCGTGGAACCTATGGTGGTGCTCAGGAATCGCCATCTAACGGTAGACGGCCTCCTAGCGACGTTGCTCCCACTGGTTTGCCACTTTTTACTCCTGGTAACATCACTAAGGAAGCCAAGACTATGACCCATGATATGGTAGTCAACCGTGGTGCAGCATTCAAGGCCAATGTAGCCAACAAAAGTGCGGCTGCAGCACTCAAGGAGTTGATGAATGGCAAGCCAGCTGATGATGACAACGGTGAGCCAAAGGTCGATGATCCTTCGGCAGATTTGCCTGCGACTGCACTGGGAAAACGTAAAGCCGAGCTCATTGAGGATGATGACAGCAGTACACCTGGACGCAATACGCCAACTCCTGGGACACCAGGAACACCAACAACACCTAGTGATGACCTACCTCCTGACACTGTCAGGCTTTGGGAAGATGGTTACGCTGATAGATACTACGAGCAGAAGTTCAACCGCGATCCTAAGGATATTGAGTTTCGCCGTCAGGTTGGTAGAGCATATGTAGAAGGATTAGCATGGGTCTTGCTATACTATTTTCAAGGATGCCCATCTTGGGATTGGTATTATCCTTACCATTATGCCCCTTTTGCCGCCGATTTTTCCAATCTTAAGGATATGAAAATAACTTTCCAGAAAGGCAGAATCTTCAGACCATTCGAACAACTTATGGGAGTTCTTCCAGCAGCATCAAGACAAGCTATCCCAGAGCAATTTCATCACCTGATGACCAGTGAAGATAGTGAAATTATTGATTTCTATCCAGAGGACTTTATAGTTGATTTGAACGGTAAGAAGTTCGCTTGGCAAGGCGTTGCTCTATTGCCATTCATTGACTCGGAGAGATTGCTCGATGCAATGGCCAAAGTCTATCCCTCATTGCCTGCGGATGTTTCGGCTCGCAATGGACTTGGAAGGGATGTTCTTCTGGTGTCAGAAGCTCATCATGCTCTCTACGACGAGATAACCAGCAAATTTTATTCAAAGAAACAGGACTCACCCCACATGAAGTTGAATCCCAAGATCAGTGAAGGTTTGACAGGACGAATTGAAAAGAACGATGATTACCTTCCTTACAGCTCTTTGGTTTTCCCGTTGGATAGTGGAGCAATGCCAAGTCTTGATGAGGATAGATCAATACGGTAAATATGCATCAGCTTTCTTGGAGAGTTTCGCTGACAATTTATTCAGCGTACATTACGAAATGCCTAAATCTAATCACAACCACAAATCTATGTTGTTGGTTGGAGTTGATTTTGGCAAACCGGCACTTAATCAGAGCGATATCGAAATGACAAAAAGCAGGGCAGCTAGATCAGGTCGAAATTACGGCGGAGTGCCTTTACAAGGTGATGGAAGAGGTCGTAACCAATTCAACTATGGTTCTAGTAATAACAATCGCGGTAACGGCAATCGTTACAATGGTCCCGGAACAACAGCGCCTAGGTATAATAATCAATCCTATGGTTCTCAGAACAACCACAACAATTACAGTCAACCACCTCCTCCACCAGGCTGGCAACCACCCCCACCAGGCGTTGGCGCTTTTGCTCGTGGACCTCCCCCTCCGCCACCGGGATCTTACGGTGGGTATCCACCACCACCACCACCACCAGGATATGGCTCAGGCTCAAACACTGGTCATGGAGGTAATTACAATAATTATAACAATTATGGCGGCCGACGTTAAACAGACAGCTTTGTTGATATCTGCGGATTTACTATTGAAAGATGATATATATCATTTCTGAGTCTAGTTATCAGATCGCATACATGCATCACATTACAAGCTTGTATCGTAAAAAAGGATCAATGACCGGGGCAGCATGGCATTAGCAGAAAGAATCGTTGAGGCGTTTATTGCTTTCAGAAACTATAGTGCAAATATTAATGTTGCACCATGAGAATGTCTTGATTGTATTAGTCGAGTAGTGCAAATCAACTGCCGTAACTATGCACAACACTTAGCAGAGAGGAATGCAGCAAGATGTAATTAACGAATGCATTTTACCACTCGTACTTTTAATCATTTGCACTGAAATAATAAACCAGATTAATAATATTAATCTAAATGAAGCTCAGCTGATACATATATAGACAGATATTGATAAGTGAAATGAAGAGGTGAACAAGATTAATTAAATTCTTCAATTTATTAGTTTTAATTAATATACATTTCGAATCTTTTTATCATAATAGCTATCATTATTATTCAGTAAACATATATAAATTAGAAGATAAAATTGTTATCTATATGTTTGTTGATATAATATTTTATATTCAATTTTAGATGTTTAAGCTTTTATATCAAATTATATGTAATCTTACGCAATATATATCTATGAACAATATTCAATATACAAAAGCGTAACTTTTGAAATTCACCACTCGATAGCGAACGACGCACTCAAGTATTGCTCTTACTTCATTTCTTTTCAATCGCCGAGACCAAACCGAAAAGCAAGCAGAAGAAGAAAAAAACAAGTCCCTATCCCCAATCTTTTCTCCACTCCCCACTGGTTACTTGCTCATCGACTCGATCATTCATGACTACACGTGTATGAGGTGCGGCGAACCCGAGGAACCAAAAACCCCGACAACTAAATAGAGTTCAAGCTACAGTACTCCAGGGCACATCTACTGAGTAATATTTACACTTACTGAATCAATCAAGTGTCATGCCCGTCGTGCTTATCCAATTTGATCGTTGCCAAACCGTTTCTTTTCCTCTGGTTTAGATGAAGATAGGAAATTGACTACGTAGTATCATACCAGCTCTACTGAGCTTCTACGAAGAAGGACGAACCCGCATACTTGAGGCGCATGTCGGACAATCACTAATAAGTGGTCTGGCGTAGTTGCCAACGCCGCCCGCGAAAAGTCATGAGTGATAATTCATGTCTAGTTATCACTTTGGTGGAGAGGCTGATTACCAAAGTACATCTCCAATTCACAATCGCGTCCCTCTACGTGTTGCAAATTAGCTAACATGCCGTTCACTCGCAGCTCCCACACAAAACTGGTGCCGATGCATACGACCTTAATCGCGACGAAATTGCCCTCTTGAGCCGCACTACCCTCGTCAGTATCAGTAAATCATCTATAGGGGTCATCGCCGAAGCTCTTGTGCAATTGCTCGAGGATCTTGCAAAACCGTTCAAAACAATATCAGCGCATCCATTACATGTCCTACACTCGGAATTTTACGTGCTTGAGCTATTGGCGGAATGCTGTACAGTGCACTGGGAAAGCGTCAATGCTTCAGAAAATGCTAAGGATGGAGAAGAAGTGCTCTCTCAGGATTATAGGTCTTACGATAGCATAAAGCCTGAAGGGCGAAGGGCATCTAGAAACAAACTTTTGGCGCGCGACAACCCACCAGAGGCTTTAGACGACGATTTGACAAAAAGATTAATGGATGTGATCAAGTCGTTCTCGAATCCTATACCCGAAGGCTATGTACTTCCGGCGTCCAACATTTTAGACGATGTTTTTGGCTTTCCTTCCACTCATGGTCCATCAGGTTTGGACACCTTGAACGGCACAAATGGCCAACAAAATGGAATCGAGGCTGCAATGTTACTACAGGAACACTCAGAATCTACCGAGGCATGCATCAGGAAAATTGTTGAGTTTGTTTCCTTCTCCAACTGGCCCCGGACTCTCGAGTATCTACGAGGATCTCTCCGTGGACTGCTGGCGGCCCAGACTTCCAATGGAAACCAAGCACCAAACGGTGTCGGAGTCGACGATGAAGCGCTCGTGACTGTACGCTTGATTCCGTCTTTTTGGGTTGACAGTCGGAAACTGGGAGTTGTCATACAAGAATTGTGTGGCAGCTTCTTGCACTTGCGCAAGGCCTTTCAGACCATAGTGGCAGTAGTCGTGCCCCAATTAATCACTCGATGGCTGGAGCGAAACCCCGAAGAATTTATTGAACTGCACACAATGCACAAAAGGTTAGACGGTGGAGCGGAAACGCTCTTTGATATGACAAACACAATGATAGATGCAGGAAGACGAAAAACATTATTATTTCCATTTCAAACGTCTTTATTATTCCTTCTACCAGACGTCTTTGAAGTCGCTAGCAACATGAGAGATATTAAAAGTAGCAGTATATCCAAAAAGGTATCATTTTTGGAGATGCTGAGAAAGGCTTTGAGAAACAGAAATGAAGCGGCCATTTATTGTTTGACCTCCGTTTTGCGAGTTGCAAGGCATTTTCCCCTCGATAGTGACTCGGCACTCCTGAGCTATGCTCTAGACGTCCAAGAAGAAGTGCGCGAGGCAGTATTCAGGAGATATACCGTGGGTGCAGAAAACACAACCATAGACTCTGGGTTAATGACAGCAGCATTCGTCAGTTTGGCGCATCTAAATTTTAAAGCTTGCGTGGAAAGCCTAGCACCGTTTTGTCTCGCTCCCAATTCATCCCCGGATTTCAAACTTGCTGTATTCAGAGCATGCACGCACTTTGCTCAGCAATCTAATGCCAGTGACTATCGGCCGTTATTTGACAAGATTTCTGATTTCATTCGCACTTACATGAAGGTATGGCGCATTCATGATGATTGAAATGCACTGCTGACTCGACAGAAGGGAATAACATTGAGATTCAGAGACTCCTACCCCGTGGAACATATGCCCTCAAATAGACAAAACAAATTTGCATCGTCAGGCGAACTGGTGTACAACATGCTAGTATTCCTGGACGCATATCCTATGGCCATATTTGTTGGTTTGGATCCGAGTGCACAAAGTACTGACGCGACTTTCGAGGACATATACGCTGCCTTCTTGGCCTTGCTGACCTCTGAAGATGAGCGAATCAGACATCTAACGAGTGAAATTTCTCGCAATTCATTAAGTGTAGGCACGATTTCTGCATGGCAAAACAAGGAATTTTATTACTCGAGTAATGTGAAGTACAACTTCTGGGAATCAACGTAAGTACTTGTGCATCAACCACCAACCACGTTGCCCAATATACTAACGCATTTTCATGTAGCTCTGTCATACTGAGTTCAATTTCAAGCAAAATCATCAACCAAACTGTTGATGAGCACTCCGCTCTTTGCTTTATACATGGCTATTTGCAAGCAAGGCTCGATTTATTGAAGGCGATCAAAGTAAGTGATATCTGTACTATTTCTGGATGCCTCTCACTCAATCATCTGATGCCTTGCCCTTGAAGGGTTGTGCGATCAGTCATGATATACCTTCGATTACAGCTACTCACGTGTGATAGGACTTGACTGAATTAGAAGAAGACATTTCGGAACGATTAGCGGCGTATTCTATGATGGAAACAACATTTTTGGTTACACTCTGCTCGGCTGATATAGCAATCTGTCAACTAGTGGCCTCAAGCATCTCGTTATTCGCAGAAGAGATTCGTCTTGTAGAGTCTGCGCCAGACTTCACCAAATTTTCGTTAGCTTGCGCACGTAACATGGAGGTTTACCAAGAGATTGCTTCAAAAGACTTCCGATTTACAGGTTTGGTTGCCTTTCAGAAGCGGGCGAGAGGTCTTTTACGTAAAATGCAACACCCTACTGCAGGAATCATACACGCATGGGAAACTATTTTTGATCGGTGGGTTCGATTATCCAAGCAACTTGTTGCGCGTCCTGAAGTTCTCGATGAAAGATCTTGGGGAGAGTGGCGCAATTGTTCTGGATTTCTTGCTTCTCTTGGCGGCATTTGTGTCGCAGGCCAATATCTTCTTTCCACCCCTGACGATCAGGCACTCGCCAGTTTGCGATGGATTGATAAGGTTACTACCGGAAGCTACGATGACACTTTGCTTAGTCGATATATGCGGCAAAGTGTCCAGTTGTTAGCTAGCAGCAGTATTAGGATACGTGAAGGCACTAGGGATGCCCTCTCGAGTGATCTAGCCAGGGCATTACACATGCCTTTATTTGAAGCTCTCCAAACAGAACTTGACGTTTTGTTTGATAGCCCGCGGAGCAATGCAATCCCTGTCGATTCTCGAATCATTTTTGCAGAGCAGGCCGCAGCGCTATTAAAGAGTATCGTTGAAAAGCTCGGAAGCCCAGCTGAATTAGGTACCGGAATGTCGGTTGACATTGGTGCCTTGGCACTTAATTTTGCGAAATTCTTGAATGCCTCAGCAGAGGGAGCAAGCACGTCAAGAGTCAAAATTAAGATTTGTCAATTATGTGAAACTCTCACACAGAAGAAAGAACTCTTGAACTTGAGGCACGATGTGCGTATTCGTAATCAGCTTCTGGAAGTGATTTTTGGATGGATCGCTCGCCCAGGAACCCCAAATGCCGACACTGGTGTTCATCCTGTAGGCACTCGTGTCGATGAGCTCATCCGCCTTCAGAAAGATCTTGACCGAGCTTCTTTAAAGGCATTAGCAGAACTAACTTATCGTCTTCCTTTGCAACCAGCTGAAGGCCAATCCGATGCAGATACAAGTGACTTGAAGTCACAGATGTTCCATACATATTTCAACAGGTTCTTATCTCTCCTCAATTACGAAACGACCGAAATAGGTAGGGCTGAGGTTCGGTTAACATCTGCAGTGAGCGACGATTCTATGAGCAGTCCAGAACTTGCTATTTCTGCACTTTCGAACCTGTTGAGTGCGAATATTGACGTTGGACTCAAGCATTCCTTGGGCATCGGTTATCATGAAGACCTTGAAGTTAGAACAGCCTTTGTCAAAGTCCTTTGCAACATTTTGATACAGGGTACTGAATTCAACAATCTGTCCGATGCAGCTGTAAATCAAAAGTACGATGAACTTCTTGAAGTTAGTGTTAAGAACTACCCCACCCAGTTGATCCATCACTAACGATAAATGCCAATAGCTGCTTGTTAATGACATGACACTTACGATTGCACTTTGCGATGCTTGCCCAAGCACGGAAGTGGATGAGATGACTATTTCACTTCTCAATATTTTTGACTCCCGCGGCATGGGCTTTACTTTACTTGAAGCGCTCATCGAGCATGAAGTTGAGGATACCGGTAGGTCAACCCTTGTACATGGAACCTCATTCAAATGCTAATATTACTTAGAAAATGAGGCTGAACTTTTGAGAAGGAACTGCGTTGCCACCAAGCTGCTATCTGTTTATGCCAAATGGAAGGGCGCTACGTATCTGAAAGCGACATTACAGAAGGTTTTGGAGCGCCTTGTTCTCACTTCAAAAGACCTGGATCTTGAACTTGACCCAGCCAGAACAACCTCTCCCGAAGAATTGCAGAAGAATGCCCTTCAACTTCGCGTAGTCACAAAAGTCTTCATTGATGACATATGTAACTCTGCTTCGCGGATCCCAGTGTCTTTTCGAAAGATCTGCAGTATTGTGAGTCACATTATGCTCTGCTCTACTGTCGCACTATTGACGTTGTACAGATATCTTCTTGCGTAATGAGAAGGTTTCCTGATGCTAAATTCACCGCTGTCGGTGCCTTCATATTCCTACGATTTTTCTGTCCAGCGATTGTCGCTCCTGATGCGGAAGGCCTGATAGCATCCCCTCCGTCGAAAGAGATGCGCCGAGGCCTTCTCCTTATTGCAAAAGTAGTCCAGAATTTAGCCAACAACGTTCTTTTCGGGGCAAAGGAGCCTTACATGTACCCTTTAAACGACTTCCTGACACAAAATATATATCGTGTAACGACATTTCTACGGGAGATATCAGTACGTTCATCTCTCATATGTATAAGAAGAAAGCTAACATCAAAAGGCACCTCCCAATGTCAGAGAACCACTTGCTGAGTCAGAGTCCTTCGATTTCGGCTCTTGCGTAGCTCTACATCGGTTCTTGTATGATCATTGGGACCATGTCCGACAAAAACTTGTTTTCCGTGAACGGCAACTCTCCCTCCGATTTCCAATTGACAGTGCTAAGAGTCATACTCCAGTCCTGGATGCTCTCCGAACACTCATCTCTAACCTCGGACCACCACCAATGGACGTATCCTGGAACAGGCCAGCAATCTCGCAAAACACCCCACCGTCATATTCTCGCTTCCAGCACTTCATGCTTCGAAACGCTGGTCGAAGTTCGGAGGCTGTGGTATCCAATAGAGCTGTGTATGATGGTGGCGAAAGCAAGGTAGGCGCATATTACTATACCTAAAACGCCTCAAAGCTTACAGCAGTAGGATGGATTATCGATGATCTGTATTATACTTCGAAATATTGAGGCCGAAGGAACAGATTTTGATATCTTGTTATATGTGTACCTGAAGGTTGGTAATATTCACATGTTCCGAACGAGTCCATTACTGAATTATACAGATTGCAAGTCGTATGTGGCATAAGCCATTCGGTATCTTGATCGATGCAACTTGTTACAACGGTCAAAACGAGCCTCAAGACGCCCTTTTCCGAAAACTTGATTTACTTACACCATCCGAGCTTACAAAGCAGCTGTCTAGGGTATATGTTTACAACATGAATAGTGCATTTAGGTGAGTCTCAGGAAGGATAAGAAGGGACTAATGCTAACGCAAACGTAGAAAATGTTTCCGACGCATCCTTCGGCTATCTGCGAAGAGTGACAATAGTTCCTTCCACCCAAAGAATGTGGACTACCACCTGATTGGTAGTCTTCAAGACTTGCAATCTCACTTCCACCTCACGCAGCTCCACTTGCCCAAAGAGACGATCAGCGTTGTAACAGACACGAGATACGTCTTTCAACCCATCATAAGATTATCTAAAACAAAAGGTAAAGTCGAGGTAGTTATCAAGATTGGCAGTCAGTTCGTCCAGGTGACTACAACAAAGAAGCAAGAAGTTGTTCCGGGCCTTAGACTACACGCAACAGTCAACGATATCTTCCGCGTAACAGAAGTCGATGAGGCACCTACCTCGATACAGACCGAGGATGATTCTGCATTTGGTCTACGAACCGATAGCGGCAAGATCGTAATGTATTTCACCAGTCCAAGAAAGGGTGATGTTTTGCAAGCTATTCGCAGTGCCAAGACTAGGAACGGGAAAGAATTGAGAACCTTAAAGTCATTTGAGAGACTGGTCAGACCGCAAGATGTACCAGGCACACTGCTCAATATTGCACTAACTAACATGGCGAGTCCTGATGCGGTACTACGGCTTGCCTCGTACAATCTATTGTGTGCTCTGTGCCGGGCTTTCAAGTTTGCAGCTGACTCCAAATTCATGAGCACGAAGGGTATGAATCAAACCTTCCAGACATCGGACGTTGCTAACAAACCCCAGAATTATGCGTCCCTTTAAATCCATCACAATTCATCGTTGATATCAGTGCGCAATTGGCTCGTTCTGAGCCTCAGCTAACAGGAGACTTTCTCAATGAATTTTTTGTTGGTTGGGAAAGTTTTCCGTATGCGCAGAGACCCTTGAGTTTAGCATACATGGCACCTTGGCTACCAAGTTTGAGAACTCATCTCATACCTAATGAGGCGGATAGTGATAAAGGCAGAGATAAAGTTGCTGTTATCTTCAGAAAACTTATTGAGGTTGCCATATCTGATGTTGTCCTTAGTACTACCCTGGAACAAAGCATCTGGCCCGTGATCTGCAAGGATGAAGTTTATATGGACATATTCTTGGAGGAGATTCTTAAACCGGCTCTTACATTTGGTATAGATGATGAGCGGACTGAGATTCTTGGTTCCATTCTTGCCTCACTCGGTACGATTACAATCCGGGGCAAACTAATCTCAAGACTTCGCAAGGCTCTCAATCGTACTTCACTTCGTCCAACAAGGCATCTTCACGAAAACACTGTTTGGGGTGAGATTTGTGTCCTTTTAAGACTCACCTTGTCTGTTTCGTTCGATAGTGGCGTCCAGTCTCAATTATACCTTCCCGAAGTCTTTCATCTTGTTACCATGCTAGCTAACACAGGATCGTCGGATTTGAGATTGATCGTTCATCGCTTGCTTGTAAACACTATTCATGCTATGTGCACCACATTTGCATTGGAGGAAAGTAAGCTTGCCAAATTAAAGGTCTTGTTATCGTCAATCTCGGAGCCTCGACAGGAATCTATATTTAACATGGCATCAAGAGACGGTGCTTCTCTTCCCTCGTCCCAAGACTCGGGACCTTCAGTATTGTTAGCCACGGAGTCTCTTGCAAATCTCCTCTCCGATATAAGTATTGTAGCGTCTCCAACTGTTGATTTATCAAACGCGTGGCGTGCCAGGTGGATGAGCTTGGTTGCGAGCACTGCTTTTCAGAGTAATCCTGCAATCCAACCCAGAGCTTTTACTGTCATGGGATGTTTGGCTCGGGAAGATGTAGATGATGACCTACTTTATCAGGTGCTCGTAGCACTTAGAAGCAGCATCGGTCGATATATGGACGATAGTGATAGTGAAATGATGGTTGCTATTGTTACAGCTCTAACCAAGATGATGGATAAACTACCCTCAGCGTCACGTTATGGGACCCAGCTATTCTGGCTTGCGTTATCTCTGGTGAGATTGGTCCCCATTGGAATCTTCAACTGCGCGGCGATGTTTCTCGAGGCTGTTCTACTCAACATTGGCGCCTCTGGAGAATTAAGTAACGGGCGCATGATCTCGACATTGTTACAAGGCCGAGCACCGCTTGATGAAGCAGCAATACAACTCGATGAATTATATGGGATCCACTTCACGGCAGATAACTTCCATTTTGCAGTATCAGCTTGCATGGTCAAAGGTATGACAGATTCATTGACAGTATCTACTGCTATGCGAGTTGTGTCAACATTCCTCGATACGACTGCCACAAATGCGCTTGACGGGATGTCATTTCCACAAGACGCCAGCTGCATGCCATATCTTGGTCTTCTACTAGGCCGATCCCTCAACCCAGAAGAGGCAGGGCGTAGCCTATGGCTTGCTAGTGCGACTCAAGGAGATCGCACATCATATCTAGAGTCCGATATGGATAGTATAATGCAAAGCGCAGGTCTCAATGAGAAAGAATTACTCCTTACATGCGCCATTGGTCTAGTCGACTTTCATTATCTTGATGATAGCATACAAAATCGTGCATTTCAATGGCTCAATAAGCTTGCTATATCATCTTCGAATGTCATGTTACGCCTGTAAGTCACCCGTTCAATGTCCCGTCATATGAGTATCAGTACTAACTTCGAGTAGCATTGGTCCAATCACCAACATACTAGATGACGTTCTTATGTCCTGCCAGAATTCGGCGACACTTGAATCTGCACATCAATTACTACGCACAATCACCTCAAACCCTCGATTCTCGGCTGCCATGGAGAACATAGGTGCACTGGATAGAGTATTGGGCAGTATAGGTTTTGAAGGTTTGTGGAAGAACTCGACCTACCAAGGTCATCATGAGGTCGCCAGAGAATGTACTGTTTTGACTGATAAACTTATTGAGGTATGCACTACTCTTGACCTCTTGTTATCGATGTTGAGGCTGACTTGAGTTTGCAGCTTATTATTGCATAAGAGGAATTGCGTTGAAGAAATGATCTATGAGGAAGATCGGGGGCGGGGCGTGCTGGTTGTGATGTTAGAGGACAGATGAAGGAAGCGAAATGCGGCATGAAGTATGACTAATGATAGGATAAAAAACTCCTTTGAACTTTTTTAGCGTTAGCTTCAGGATAAATGATACCCTGTCCATACAACTCCATTTTCCGCGGTTGAGAACTGGATATTCTTGAAGAGATAACTCATGGTACGTGCTTGGAGTTCAACCACAATAATCCGTGATCAAGTGGTTACACATCTCTCAACACTCACTTATGCTTGGTGACTCCTGCAGTAGAATCACTGTATTTTGCGTTACGCATGTATAGGCGTGCCTGCCATAACTCTGCAAACCTATATCGGTTTCTACAATCCTGAGCACATTAAATGTCGTCTTATGTTTCAATATCCTCGAGTGCTCGCTCTAAGATATGAGGCCATTAATAGAAACATACACCCAGCAATATCTCGGGGGGAGGAATAAGGAGGGCTAAAAAAGGTCATGGTAATAAGAGTATATTTTCGAGGGCTTTCACAAGGAACCTTAGGAATTTTGTTGTAGATTATAAAAAAATTTTATTCGATGTGAAGTTGGGAGCCGCTTGATTGTAAGATTACATGATGGATTGTTTGGGTTGAAGATGGATGAATGTTAAAGAGATTTGTCTGAAGATTTAAAAAGTCTACTTTTTAGGTACACATTTTGATCGAATTTTTTTAGTAGAGTATTCATCCGCTCCATACGGCACCTATCGATTACTTCGAAGCTTTCCTCCCCCCCACTATTGTAGGCAGAGATAGGGTGGCAACTAGTAGTGCAAAAATATCTCTCTCCCATTTGCTCAAGTCAGATGGTGCCATTCATTCAATGGGAAGAATGCAACCGGGCAGATATCCAGCATCTACGGGGCGGCATGCAATCTTCCGTATATATAGCACGATTAATGGAGTCTCACTTCAAGATTGGTCTCACGCATAGATTCTCATATGGCTAGCAGATATCACCCTAGATTTTTATAGGTTTTTTTTTGGGAGAACAAAGGACCTGTGAGAGTTGAGGAAGATATCGCGAGCTCAGATCGAGTTGTGCGTACGAGCGCTGCTCTCACGAGGAATGTAATGCAATGCAGGTCATATTTAGCTGGTCGGGACTGCCCTCGTCGCGAAATACCTAGGGCTAATTCTCAATGGATGAGTTCGATAGACTAGGGGCAGAGGCAGGGCAAGATATCGAGATGTTATGTTAGATTTGGCATGAGACGCTTGTAAGTATTTGTATCTAAGATGCATAAAGAGTGAAACATTTTGCAAGACAGAAGAGCATGATGAAATGGAGAGGTGAAGGTTAACGCATGCAGCCCGGAGTCACCAATTGGGGTAGCAAGCCTTTGTATCATTCACAACCAATACACCAAATTATGCCTAAGACCCCAGATCCGAAACATTATACCATCGTTGACCACCCAGATGCTATGCATTGCGATATACCACCAGCCTCCTAATGTCCAAATCCAAACATCACCCTAAGACCAGGCAGGGTATGTCCTAAAAAGTAAAGTATACAACGCCATCGAAAATGCAATCCTCAAAATTAGAAACCAAAACTATCCAACAAGCTATTAGACTCCGGTTCTTCGAAGACGGTAGGCGGTGGCTTATGAGTTTGGCCATGTCCAGTCGTTGCATCCTTGGGATCTGCTGCTGTGGATCCTATTCCGCTAACAGGCAAATCTGCCACTACCAGTGAACTTCTCCTCCTCAACATCTTTCTGGGATTTATCTCTCCATCGAAACCCTTAAAGTCTGGTTTGGCGGGAAGTAGAAACTCCCAATTTCTCACCAAATCTAATGCTAACAGATCACAGCCCATACGATCATACAATCTCGAGTTGTGCAACACAAAAGCCCATTCAACTTTAGGGGTGACTTTGGATGCACCACGCAGGGTTTGTAATGTCTTTTGACGGAGTTGCGAGTAAAGGACAACTAGGGCGGGGTCATCGGTTAGGAAGAGTTTGGCTTGGAGATCGGGTGATTGTGGACTTTCAAGGAGTGTATAAACTGGGGCCTAGATTGATAATGTTAGCATTTGTAACCGAGCCTATATAACAGAATATGTAGTGGATCCATACGATCAAAGCTCGTACAGCCATGTCACGACGATGTAACATCCAGAAAGCCCACGATGCAAGCCATCGATTGCCTTCTTGAGCAGCTAGTGGTAGGACTTTCTCTTCAAGGAGCTCTTTGAGGACAGGCCCATGCTCGCCCTCATACACACGAGTAACTGCTATCGCTAGTTGAAGATCCTTGAGTTGGCTCAGAATCACGTTGACCGCATCTTTGAGACAGTCTGCTAGCAAGAAGAAAGCAGCGGCATATTCTAGATGCTGTTAGAATAGACCAACAAAGCCAATAATTGCAGAACTCACCAAATCTACGCTTCCCAAGTAAAGCATAGGCATTTTTCATTGCAGCAGTGCGCCACTTCTTTTCTGTGAAATTATTCGCTAAAAGTCTCGTCGTTGCCCCTTGCTCGCGGTTCCACGCAGCCATGCGCCATAAACCTTGCAGTACTGCCTTTTTCTTAAGAGCAAGATAATACAAACTGCAATCTATTGGATTTTTAAGATCGCTCTTTGTATATTCGTTTCGAGCAATGACTTCGAATTGAGCTTTCTGTCTTTTTGTTAGCTTCCTCGAGGCCGAACAAACTATGAATACATACCAGAGCGTTTGCATCCGTCATCCACATAAATATACCACTCTCACGCGCATGTTCCCAAAGCATTCTTCCATGAAATTGTCGTGAGACCATATCTGTCAGGATATCCTGACTATTACTATGATATGCCCAATTTATCTCCCTCCAAGATAGAGCAAGTTCATTTGCACGACCACGACGCATAACGTGCTGTCTGAAGAAGAGCATAAATCTTGCAGCATTATCATCCATGGACCTACGTTGGCGTTCAACAATAGCGACACATTCAACAATGTCAGCCAGATGAATCTGTTCCTGCCTCGAAAGTTGAGGGAGTGCAATGTGCGTCAATTTCTCGGTGATTGCAGCAGCAACATGCTCTGTGACTGTCTCCACCTCATCATCTTCGGAAAGACCATCGAATGCAGACTTGACTCCTTTTCTGGCTGAAGACGCATGTTCCGAGCTGACGTAGAAATCTTCTACATTCATCCCGAGGTGTGAGTCGATTGGTTCACCCTCAATATAATATTTGAGGATCTTGTACAGTGCCAATAGAATATGCTGAACTAACAAGTTCTTTCCAGCAAGTATGTATTGGCTCAAGAATTGCGGATGATAAACTGGAAGTGGGCCATTTAGTCTTGAAACGATATCGAATAGGTCCCAAGGAGTTTTACGAGGAGGTAGAACAGTTGATGCTGACGAATCGACCTCTTTGTCATACACGAATAATTGGTTGCCAGCTCCAACAATAAAGTTACCACCTCCCAGCCAAGTCGAATCACCAATTGGATGAGGGGTTAAATCTCGGATATTGACTTCTCGAATTGCTGCCCAGGCTGGCCCTTTATTCAGGTAGTCGTACCGCATCTGTGCCAATAGTACAACACGATAACGGAAACCTACAGCAAGGATAGATTGATCATCTGGCGTTGAGGTCCAATCCAGATCCTGTATATTATCTTGAGACTCATAGTCCTGTGAATACTCAAGCTGTGCGCCTCTAACGTCCCAAATCGTCAGTTCAGATCTGCTTGAGTTCACGAGTGCAGCTTTACGTATGGAGCTTCCACTAGCCAAAGCAGGTTCGCTAATACCTGTATCTACCGAGCAAGTCTGCAGCCAATCAACCTTCTCTTTTTCAGGGTCAATCCGCGCGGTCCAAGACCTTAACAGTCCAGAATGTGTGTAGGAGATCGCAATATCTCTTGCAAAAGTATCCAAGAATCCCGAGATAACGGGAGGAGATCCAGCTGGATCTACTGGTAAAACATAGGCCAGATCATCATTGTCTCCGAGGTCAAATTGACAAAACTCGCGAATGGAAGCTTCTTGATGATTACCATTGGCTTGAATACTTCCCCTCATTTGAGGTAGCTTGACCTCCCACACTATACCCTTCATCTTCGAAGTTATTGTAGCGACATGAGCAATAGGGCCCCCCTTATTCACCTCGGGTAGCATGAGGATGCACAATGGCTTGCCAATGACAGAAAATCTACAATCTGCCAATTTGGAGGCTGTGGGATGCCTAGTATCCCACAGGGTGATGTGATCATGGTGCAAGTAAATCACGAAATCCCCTTTTCTCATAACACATATCCTATGAACGTGCTCAGATTGCGAGATAATACTTTGGCGGAAAACTGAAGTTCCACCTGCATGTTCCGTATGCTTCCAAACTATACTTTCATTGCCATCTGTGCGCGATACTACTGCTCGTCCACTAACATTACGCACAATTTTTTTGATGGCACCTGAATGGCCTGTCCACAGGGCTTTGGATTGGAGGCGATGTGATCTTGGTGAGGGATCAAGCAAGTTTGCTACATCGGCTTCAAAGAACTCAATTCTTCCATCAAAATGATGGACTAGAACATTGAGATTCCCGCCAGACTGGTTGCAGAAATTATAGAGCTGAACATAGCTTGTATCATCGGTTAGATCCGTTGGTGAAATCAATTCCAGGCCATCAACATGTGCAATATTAAAGATGTTAGTCGGTTGTCGTATCTTAGATCCGACGTTCTCCAGGCCCCATGCAGAAAGATGCCCATATTCATCCAGTACAACGCAAATTTCCGGATTACGATTCGCAACTTCGATCAAATGTGCCAGAGCATGGTCTTCTTTCGAATCGCTTGCCGCTCTCTCCTGAACCACATGTTCTGTAGCAACCGTAAAGTCTCTCCCATCAATGATAAATGCGAATCTTAGCTTCGATGTCTTGCTCTGGCCCAACCCTCTCGGTTGTATGGATTCCTGTAAATCAACCTGCCCCCAGAGTTGCAAACTTTGCAACGAATGCACATCCGTTGGGGCCCATATTCGCAGTAAATTGTCTGCACATACGGTATATAGCACGTTATCAATCGTTTGGTCGATATGAAACGGCTTTCTCCAATGTATATTCGTGATAGTCCGTGGGTGTGGCAGGTAAGTGAAATCGAATCTTGTGTCATCATTTCCAAATGATAACCTCCTCCAAATTTTTACAAATCTGTCGTACTTTCCACTGGACGCAATAAATGCCGAATCATATGAGAAATTGGCGAATTTGACCGGATTCGCAAGTTGTTGCTTCCAGACCACAACCGGCGCATCGATTGTTGAGAACAAGGTAAGCCATGAGCTTCCCACCAATAGTTCTTCTGCTATTCCCCACGACAGTGTGTTTGCTGTATCGTCTCCGTTCTCGTCAATTGAAATGCTATGTTGCAGGGACCACTAAATGTATTCAGCGCCGGAAAATGAAAAGACCAGCCAGCTATGGTTGTGCAATGCTAACCTTCAGCATCCCTTCATCCTGCCCATATGGTTTATAAATCCGTACATTAGATCCTGCACAAGTTGCTATCTTACCACTACCTTCGTCCAGCGCAATAGCTTCGAGTTGAGTATCGTCGTCATCGTATATCGTTTGTAGGATCGTGTCTGCGCCAGTAAGTATAACAAAAGCATTTCCCGTGATATAGGCCTGCGTAACAGTTTTAGTAACATTGGAAGCGGTGCAGAACGTATGATGATTTGTTCCAGACTTACTATGAGCCTCCTGCTGTCCCAATAACCAGTACAGACAGCTTGAAGCTTGGCCTGTGCCTTTCCAGGAAGCACTGCTCTCATACTATTTATCAGAGCGCATTCCCGGGCATGTTTTCAGTAGAATGGCACGAGTTATTCTTCCCGTGCGAGTATATTTCAATGGCAGAGTGCTAGAAAGAGTTGAAACGCATTCAAGTTGGTTGGCCGAATGATTCGCGATTAACCTTATTGTACACTCAAGCACAGTAGATTTGGAGCTCTTGACTCGGTGAATAGATTGTGCGGTTCCGAGACAAGAAATCAGCAGGATCATGATCTACACTCTCATCCGATGTCATATTATGGGCACACAAGTTTCCAGTCTTCACTTGCACAGTAAGAGAAGTTTTCTTTGGTGATAATCTTATTAGAAGAATCTTGGTGTGATAAATCTAAGCTACGTTAAAGCAGCTCAATATTGAGAGGTTCTTACATGCCGCATGGATATAAAACCATGAAGGAAGTTCCCCACCCCACAGTAGGAGTGTTCTCAATTGCGAGAAGCAAAATGTAAACCTCGATAATCGAGTCGATTTGGATGCAAGTCCATCTCTCCAGACGGCTATCTGCTGGAGGAAAACGCCATATAACCAATGCTCCGTACCACGACATTTTGTCGTTATCCAATCCTTATGGAGTATCCAAAACACCATGCTAAAAAGAATAATCCATGCTTCTAATACAAACTCCATTTTATGCTCCGTGTTCCATTCCCTGTGATGAAACAATAATCCTCCTTTTCCCTGGTTGCAAAGCAATCTCTAAACGCCGCCGCAATGCTCCATATCCAATATGTACTACTCATTAATTCGTATCATCCTTCAGGTATGTCTGGAAACCCTCCGCTCATGCCTAATGTACTCCTTCCTCTTCTAAAATTGGGCATCGACGACCCGTAAATTCCCGTTCTTAAATGCCGCTCAAGGGGAGTGGTCAATGGTGCTCTTGGCGTGGTAGAATGAAATCGTGCCGATGCTGCAAGAACACGTTGTGATCTTCGAGATGGTGTGGCCATATACCCAGGCTTTGGGGTTATTGGATTCAATGGAGGAGGATCGAATGAAACGGTCGTTCTATGTGGAGGGTCCCTCTCATGGAGCCTCCTGGTGATCTCATCCATATCAACTTCTTCTCCAAAATCTGACCAATTCTCCGCCGTATCAGTCCCAGGAGGTGTACCAATGTCTGCGATGGGTCGCTGCTGTGCGGTTCGATATCGCCAGTGATTAAACATCTTTCTGTGTCCCTTCTTCGCGTTCTTATCTTGCACTTCTTTCGCAGTGGTCGCCATAGCTTTCGTTTGAATTCTCCGCAAGCTCCATTTCCGAAGCGTCTCGGTCTGTCGACGTTCTTGAAAGTCTAATGTCGCCTCGATGTTCAATGCTTGCAATGCCCAGGCGCGATCCTTCCACCTATTGAAGAATTTCCTGGTCACCATCTCTTTCCAAAGAGTTTCCAACTCGGCCACTTCTTCTGTACGAGCCCTCCACTGATCAAACATGTTCATCCCGATGATGACTGTTTTATTATGGGCAAATTCCCTTGCCTGCTCGTTCATTGCCATTTTTTCTCGGGCCTTTTCGCGCCATCGTGAAAACATATCTTTCGCGAGATATATTTTTCTGTTCCTTCGAACTTTGGCGTATGCAATTTTACGCTTCTCTCTTTTAGATTTCGCTGTTGCTTCTCTCCACTTTTTTAGAGCTTTCGATGCCGTGAAGAAATAGTTGGCAGCTTTGGCCATCCTATTTAGTCTTTCAACTCGCTGGAGCTGCTCACGCAGGGAATCTAGACATTGACCAAGAATTCGGGGTGCTTGAAAATCCTTCGCTTGAGCTTCAATCTCGGCTCGATCATTCATTCTTGCATACCACTGTTTGAGGACATAGGTTGCTACATTCTTGTTGTCGTGCCGTCGAGCTTTCTCTTCGCGTTCCCAACGCCTACTACGTGAGTCTTGAGCCCTATCAAACCAGACTTCCAAGCAGGCGGATGTAACTTCTTCTTTCTTCTGTCTCTGTAAAACTACCAGCTTAGTCTGCAAATTCCAGCTTTTGAAAGTTTTTGCGACAGCACGGTCGTCTGAAATAGCTTGCAGTCTTTTTAACTTAGTCTGATGTCGCCATTTGGTCAATGCTTCGCGAAGAATCTTGCCACGATCAATCTCTGTGGCTTGTTTCTCTTGCTGGGCATGAAGCTTCCAAGTCGAAAGGGAGGTCTTGAGCAAGCGTGTATTTTGACTGGCCTCTACCATCTTTTTAGCAGGAGCAAGCTGAGCCTCACGGCGCCATTTTCGCATAGCTTCTCCCAATTTCTTGGCCTTGGCTGCACGCTCGGCCTTCTCGTTGAGAGCGACTTGCTCTTCGGTCTTATCTTTCCAGGTATCCATGGTTTTGGTAACCACATTCAATAGTCTCTCATCCTCTGCTAGTTGAGTGGCTTCAGTCACAGCTTGTGTCTTTTCTACCCATGCTGATAAAGCCCGTTGCTTATTTTTTTGTTCGACTCTTTGAGCAAACTCCGCCACTTTTTTCTCTTGGCCCATTTTCGAAAATACTCGTCCGAGAAGATTGCCCTTGGCCACTTGAGCAGCCATATTCGATTTTGCGTCAATTTCCTCTTTCTTTGCTTTCCATCTGCCGAGAAACTTCTTGAGTTGAAATTTACGTGCTTTCTCCTCATTCTCCTCATTCTTCTTCTCGGTCTCTACAGTCTTAGTCTTCCAGGCGCTGAAAACTCGCGACCTGGCCATTTGTCTCTCGGCAACTTTGGTAATCTCCACCTTTTCACGAGCTGTCTCCGCCCAGTGAGTAAAAGCCTTTTGTTTAAGGTGGTCATTTCTGAGTGTCTCGGCTTTTCTTTCCAGTTTTGCATATCGTTCCTCCGTCTCTCGAAGTTTTTGTTGGGCTTCCAAGTGAGCTTTTTCAGCCTTTTCAGCGACTTCCTGAGCCAATTGAAGCTGTCGTTTCGCCTCTTTTCTTTCGCGAAACATCTCGAGCCAGCCAGAGAATGCCTGTCCTGTGAGGGCTTGTTTGTCCTGTTTCGAAGCAATGGCTTCGAGTTGCGCATTTCGTGCCACACGCTCTTTTGCTTGATCTCGCCATGCAAGTAGCTTTTTTGTGACAAAAATACCGAAGTAGTGGGTGCGGATGATAGCCGATCTCCGCTCTAGATAGTCGACTGATACCTTGCTTTCAATGATGTCGGTCGAGTCATATTGTTCTTCGGCTTCGGCAGCTTCTGTAGTGGTCGTCAACTCATCGCTGGTGTCTTGATGTTCTTTTGTAATATTTTTCAAGGGCATTCGACCGAATGGATGACCTATTTGAGCACCTCTCTCTGGATGTCGATTTACTGTGCGAATGCTGCCCTGTGTCGAGACTGATGTGCCACGTCTACGAGGTGGTTCATCCTCACTGGCTGCTAGCCAACTTTTAACATTGTTCACACCACGTTCTTCACGTCCCTTTTGCGTGGTCCTAGGTGGTTGTGGTGTAGGTTCCAGGATTGGCTCCGGTGATACGGCGCGTGTAGCTTCTGATATGAAGCTCTTTAATTCATTAATTCTGGCGGGTGTGGCTGGCCCGAGAGGAAGAGGCGAGAATGACCGATTTCGTTTGTGTTTTGGCTCATCCGCTTGAGCTTGAGCTGCTTTCTCCAAGTCTAAGACTCCGCTCTCCGAATTGCGTCGCGGTAATGCTGAGTCATTCTCATCATTGTAGAGAGTATCGCTTTCTTTGTTATCTGCGACCTCTGTCGAAGTGCCTTTGCTGCTTCGTAGATATTCATGTGTATTAGTATGAAATTCAAGAGTAATGCCTCTGCGCGACAACACCTCTTCGAATTTTTCAAAGAGTGTGCCATTGAAATCTCGCAAGTTGCCGATTTTGAACAAGAGTCTTGCATATCGATTATCATGGTCGGTATCAATTCCCACCCGGGGCAAGATCTCATAGTATGATCTGAAGAGCGCGTTGGTGGGCAGTCTATCTCGTGAAGGGAGAGTGGGTAAGATTTGTTGCGCCCGGGCAACAATGTCATGTAGAATAGCCAGATCTGTCACATGTTAGCATTAATGATTGTATGCTCAATTGAACTCAAGCATACCATCATCAGTATAATAAGGTTCATCAGTGGTAAACCAACTGGTTGCGGCGCCGTCGCGGGTGGACGGAATTGACAAAGGAGACATGGGACCTTATCAAAAGGCATATACGGGGAAAGTGATTTGATAATTTTTTGTACATACAAAATCGATCGGCGATAAACAATCAACCAAAAGCGAAAAGCAAGGTCCAGCAAGGTACAGCAAGGTACTTCGTACAGCAAGGTATAGTATAGAGGTACACGAGGAGACAGTAGGCCAATCAGTACCTAGGCATGAGAATGAGAATTGCACAAATTTCTGGAAGCTATGGGATCTGTAAGTTGTGAATTATCAACGCGTGCTGATGTTCGAGAGTGGAACATCGTTGCGCGACTCTGGCGGAAGATATACGGACGCGACAGTTTTAAGGTTTTGGGCTTTGGTACGGAAATCCAAAGACGCGAGGTTGAGACTGGCTCGCTTAACTGGTCGTCACGTGAATGTGATCTTAGTGCCGTTTGGCGCGAGGCTAGTCTGCCTAGCTTGGCTCTTGACTAGCTAGCCCGCCCGCCACCTGGATTTGGAATGATCAATGATACAGATCCACGATTTACAGAGTAGATGACTAATCAGTTCCTCGCAAGTCACGTGTCACGAGTCACTACTCGAATGCCACCAGTGTCCTGACTACTCTGCTAACAATTGTCACTTTCCTCCCTCACCTCACCCTCGAAATCCTCACTCACCATGCCTACACGAACAAGGCCAATTGAGAAATTTGCACAAGCTGTTGCCAAGTGCTCCCCTGAGGTAGGTATATCCTCATTCAAATCTATCTCAAGTCATCAATTACCTATCCTCCGACTTCATCATGCCGGACTGATCCATTGACAACGTTTCGCTCCAGGCTTCTGTTTATGGAAAATGTATTGTGGCGGATTATAATTCAGTCCATAAGGATAAATGTTTGACCGAGTTTTTGAGGTTGAAGGATTGTTATCTGGTAGGTTTAGCTCAACCTTGGCACTATTTGCACCACTCTGTCATTCGAGGCTTACATCGATGAAGGTTGCTGCAAAGAAAAAGTGAATCAAATCATTTCTAGGGAAATATAACTATTCACTTTACTTCAATTCCACATGTGTACTCGAGTATGTGGTCAGTTTTGTCCCTCATCTACTACCAAGCTTGATTGGCATTTGGTAAACTTCTCCTGTACTCTGACATTATCATCATCATCTCTCAATGTCAAAACCAATTACAGGTGCTCACGGACAGGAGTTTTTGCAATGAATTTCTGTTTCTCATGACAATAGCTACGGCAAATTCTAAAAGGGCAACTATCTAGAATGTCTTTTTATACCCGAAAACATATCTATGAAACATCAAATCATAACTTCAACAATCTGAGCAAAAATGTTGCTTTTTGAATTTCCTGTTCCTCTTCAAGAATGACACCCTCATCTGCCGTACCTCCTTCAATTTCAAGCAGAGGTCTTCGCAATGACTTTTCGATTGCTTGTGCTTGACTTGTGAAGGCTTCACGTAGGCCAATGCTTGAAGGATCTTCGAGGACCTTGTATTCCATCTTGATATCGTCGGTTGGTTGAAGACCAGCCTTCTTGCGCAACCTTTGTACCCGGTTAATGATCTCTCGTCCCAATGCTTCATCGGCAAGATCTGCATGGAGCTCTACATCTAAGATAGTAAGAACATCCTCATCTGTGTTGGTCTCAAGATTCTTGGAAGATTCATCATCCTTAAGACCCCTCTTAACAACCAAATCACCTTCTTCGAGCTTGATACCATCGACAACGATTGACTTCTCTAGTACGTAGTTGTGTACTTGTTCACTGGTTAGTCCTGGCAAGGCCTTCTTGACCTTCTGCACTTCTTTCTTCAATTTCTTTCCAAGGACGGGCCAGTCGGCATTGACACTGTATTGCACATTGTACTTCGCCTCGTCCGAGGTGAGAACAAGCTCTCTGATATTGAGCTCCTCAGTAATGTAACCTTCCAAAGAGCGAACATCCTCCAGATAGGTTGGATCATGATGAATGACAATCAATGTTTTGAGAGGGGTCTTGAGACCAATTGTGCGACGCTCTCTAGAAACTCTTCCCAGTTCAATAACACGTTGCATGCGACCTACACGACGCTCAACCTCTACATCGAAGAGCTCCTCTCTCACATCAGGGAATGCCAAGAAATGTACACTTCGTGCATCCTCTGCTTGTAAATCTTTAGGAATGTGAGGTAACAGACGTCGATAAATGTTGTCTGTGAGGAATGGTGTGAAAGGCGCAAGTCCTCTTGCCAGGGTAAAGAGAACTTCGAAGAGGGTATTGAGGGCATGCTTAGTATCTTCTAAACCAGATTCACCCTTGAGACGTTTGCGATTGAAACGAATGTACCAATTCGTGGTATTATCGATAAGATCCAATAATCGGGGAACCACAGTGTAGAGACGGTAGCCTTAGCTCATTAGCAATAATTAATAGAAGCAGATTTCCAAAGGTAAACTCACCTGCCATCTCCTGATTGACAAACTTGAGTAGACTCTGACAACTAGCAAGAATCCATCGATCCATGACGTTGGTGTTAGTAGCCTCGGCAGCAGGGTCAAAAAGATAATCAACGTTCTCCACCTTCTTCAAAAGTGCTACTTGTCCTTCGAAAAATTTGTAACTGTTCCATAAAGGCAGAAGAACCTTGCTTACAACTTCCTTGACTCCAGCTTCCTTGAAACGCAAAGGCTCGGCTCTTACAACTGGGGAGTTGATGAGATATAGACGTAAAGCATCAGAACCATATTTCTCCATGACAATGCCAGGATCAGGGTAATTCTTCAGACGTTTTGACATTTTCTTACCATCTTCCGCAAGCACAATTCCGTTGACAACGCAGTTCTTGAAAGGTGAAACACCGAAAAGATGTGTGCCCAAGACAAGAAGCGTATAAAACCATCCTCTGGTTTGATCAAGACCTTCAGCGATAAAATCACCAGGGAAAGATTGCTCAAACTTCTCTTTGTTCTCGAAAGGATAATGCTGGCTGGCATATGGCATACTGCCAGATTCGAACCAACAATCAAAGACTTCCTCAATTCGCTTCAATTGGCCCTTGCCCTTTTTGCTAGGAATGGTAATGTGGTCGATTTTGTCTCGATGGAGGTCGGTGATTTCACCTTCGTAGCCACTGAGTTCCTTCAACTCAGCGATGCTACTGACACATACCTTCTCCTCATAATCATCACTGACCCAGATGGGGATTGGAGTGCCCCAATATCTGTTTCGCGAAACGTTCCAGTCACGGGCATTTTCAATCCAACTAGCGAATCGCTTTTCTTTGACGAATGAGGGAGTCCAGTGCGAACCTTCAATATTTTTCAACATATCAGGAATTATTTCGGGTATTCTAATAAACCAAGAAGGAACAACTCGGTAGATCAAGGGGGTATCTGATCGTGGACACATAGGATAACTATGCTTGATAGAAGATTCAACAATTAGACGCCCAGTACCCTTCAAATATTTGATGATAGCTTTGTCGGCTGCTTTGACATGCAGACCTGCAAAATCTCGAACCTTCTCAGTGAAGTGACCCGTCTCGTTGATTGGGCATGGAGCTGGTCGTTTTTCGCTAATGATACCGGCCTCCATTGCGACATTGTAATCTTCCTCTCCGAAAGCAGGCGCTTGATGAACAATTCCAACACCACTGTCATCAGTGACGTATGCAGCATTCAAAACTTTGAACCCATTATCCTTAAACTCTTCATAGAAATAGTCGAAGAGCGGCTCATATTGCCAACCAAGCATATCACTACCCTTGATCTTTTCCACAATCTTGAACTTGGCCTTCTTCGGATCTTTGTATAGTGTACCGAGTAATTTCTCTAACAAAATATAGTTCTTGCCCGAGGCTTCGTCATGAATTTTGACGTACTCGAAATTTGGGTGCGCGGCTAGACCGGTATGAGATGGGAGTGTCCAAGGTGTGGTTGTCCATGCCAAAAGACATGTTGAAGGATCCTTCAACAATGGAAAGGATACGACGACCGCTGGATCTGTGACATCTTGGTAATTTTGGTTTGCTTCGAAATTACTCAAAGCTGTGGTGAGGACTGTTGAGTATGGCATAACTCGATAACCTTGGTAGACAGATCCTTTCTTAAAGATCTCACTGAATATCCACCATTCTGATTCCATAAAGTTTGTATCCATTGTCTAAGATTGTCAGCCCGTAAAAGCCAGCCATTTCTCATGGGGACCCACCTTGTAGTCATTATCAAAATCAATCCAACGACCTAATCTGTCGATTGTTGTGCGCCATTCGGACGAGTACCGCATAACAATAGCTCTACATTCCTCGTTATATTTTGCGAGACCCATCTTCATGACAGCATCCTTTCCAGATATACCAAACTTTTTGTCAATCTCGTGTTCAATGGGTAAGCCGTGTGTATCCCACCCAGCACGTCTCTCAACATGGTAACCCTTCATTGACCAATATCGAGTGATGGTGTCCTTGATAGTGGAGGCCAACAAGTGGCCATAATGAGGTAAACCGGTCGCGAAAGGAGGTCCATCGTAAAAGGTATATCGAGGCTTTCCTTCAGAAAGCCTAGATAATAAGAAAGACTGTCAGAAAGCGATTTTATTTTCACTTGTTCCAAATTGACTTACTCCAGTTGTCGCTCGAAAGCCTTAATCTCCTTCCACACCTTGAGAACTTCTTCTTCCTCTTTTGGAAAATCCATATTTCTTGTGTTTGAAGTATGGAAGGTTGGAAGGTTGGAAGGTCTAAAAGATGTTGGAAGGAGTCTTTCAGTGCAGTGGATGGAAATTTGGCGGGGTCAACACGAGGGGTGTGAGTCAAATTGATGGTCATATCGTTACCCAGCCAATCAAACCGAGTCATAACGAGGCTGTGATTCAGCCTTTCGAGTACGAGTAGTTTAAGTTCAAGGCCAGAGCAGCAACCGCTCAGACTTACTGCCAGTTCTATCTTCGCTGAAAGCTAAGGCGGTAAGCAGTTGATCACCTGATAACCATGCTCATTATTCAGTTGCGACCGAATCCATGGCTCGCCGACTCCTCGACCGACGACTTCAATTTTATTGGTAAATATGTCCAAAATTTAATCATCGTTACTATAATGCCGATTCATCAAGTGCGTATTGGCCCGGTAGCAGTTCTCGGGCTACGAATACAGACAGCATGACCTGAAGGGCCTTTCGGGTCAGGAAGTTTATCCTCACTGGCAGGTATTCCTTTCTTTCTGGGTCATTTTGTTTCTATTCTGTTTTGTAATCATGGCTTTACCCTCCCTAGTAGGCAGGGTGCAAGGCGGCACCATTTTTTGGTTGCATATCATATCTTCCGCTGCACCTGAATTACGCCAAGTATCAATTTGGTGTGCGTGATGGATTATTAACTGTAGCATGGCTTGCAATGTTGAGGATGAGTATATTCGAATAGCGGGAAGTCCAGTTACTTCAGTTGACCAAATTGTTTCGCACAATTGTACTTAATAGAATGTCCGATTTCCTTTCTCTGTTCAAAGTCTTTTTCTCTCAAACACTCCTCTCCGGTCACCAACTGCTAGCCAGTTCAAAGTTATGATCATACTCGTATATGTGAGTGGAATTCATCAATATCAAGGTTTAGTACACATATTGATTTCGTCTAGCATAATAGGTAGCGATACAGCTAGCCTAACAATAGCAGGTCGTTCTTGAAGCCGGGAACGACCACTCAACTTGCACCTGGCCTTTACACCGGCATGTATGGCAACCTTGAGTACGTTTGGGAATTACAAGACTGTACCACAGGTAGATACTAGAGCGTCTTCCCTCATAAGAATTGGCATTTACAGAGCTAAAAGATACATGCAAACAATCAAGGCATGGCCCATCCACGAGGCAAACAATTGGGCGACTCAAGCTTTATTAACTTCTTATACTGGACACGTGCCTCTCAGCAAGATATCCACAACTGCGGTGAACTTGGAAACGCAAATCGGTCATAGGAAGCCCTAGACCCATTTTTCAAGCGCTCCGAACGATTCGTCTCACCTTCTAGCGTTGTTGAGCAGGATTTTCAGACAGGAAGTATTGTCCCAAATATTCATGGGGGTAATGGGTCAATCGTCAACACTTCTCCGGATATCTTTGGACGGATTGATGAGGCCTGGCTTCGGACTTTTGAAGCTCTCGGATTAGATGTGAAAAGTGACTCGAGGGATGGTTTGACGTTAGGAGGATGTAATAATCTTTTAAATTTGGATATAAATAGCATAAAGCGAAGCTATGCAGCGACTGCATGTTTTTTACCTGCTTCGAAACGAACAAATCTGAAGTCAATATTCCAATGGGACTATTGCCAATGCAAAGAAAGAAGTAATCTTATCTGCAGGCTCAATTGGAAGTCCCCAAATCCTTGAGCTATCAGGCATTGGAAATCCCGATGTACTCAAGAAACAAGGAATCGAGGTTCTTGTGGATAATAAAAACGTGGGTGAGAACTTACAAGATTATTTTTATGTTCCTATGGGGTAGAGTCTTCTTGTTTGCCAAGTTTACATATTTAACTGATAACGTCCCTCAGGTTTAGAGTCAATCCTAGGATAACTAGTCTAGACAACTTTACCGACCCTATATTCTTCGATGCTGCTTATGATGAGTATCTCAGTAATGCTACCGGCCCTCTTGCAACCAGTGGTGCAAGCTCAGGACTTCTATCTTGTCCACAGATATGTTGCGGGGATCTGAAACCACTGACGAACTTTTCGGATGAACTCAGTCCTGGTTTAAAAAAGCAGTACAAATTGCAGGCGAGGTATTTCTCAAGTGAGGCAGTTGTACAAGAGCAAGTAAACTTTTAATACGGGCTCTATTGTGTAATAATACTCTTTGCATGTGGTTGGAACGTTTCTGTGGCACATAAATCTCCGGGTCAGTCGATGATTCACCATCTTTGACCTAATCATGTCCCCACCTCATACTATAAAACCAAGCCCCAAGATTCTTGCAATCCAAAGTCGCTACCCACCAACCCACAACTAACACACCATTCCAGGCTGACTGTAAACGTTGAAATATCTCCCCTAAATTCCAATGACACCTCCAAGCTCTTCTTCACATCCCTCCCAGGAAACTACCGCTGCCTCCTTGGCGTCCTCGAACATCCTCTTTCCCGCGGTTCCACCCATATTTCCTCCCTTTCCACGTCCACCCACCCAATCCTCGATCCCAATTACCTCTCTCACCTTTTTGATCTCACGAGTAAGTATAATCCTCTATTTCTTATGCGATTCTCCATTTCCAACTCTATATGAATATTTTATGTTATGCATCATATTTTTGGCCATATAGAGCTTCTCATTCCTCATTGCCTATTTTACCAAACTGCTCTCGCGCTTTAGTTTCAACTTTCAATTCATTTCCGGACGTACCCCTATCTATTGATATGTACTCACTAAAATCCCATTCCTAACCTAGTCCTCGCCGTCATAACAACACACCTACAATCCCTCGCCTCAGCCCTCCACGGAAATGGTACCGTCTACCAATTTAGCTACTACCCTCTGAATAAAACCAGTACTTTCCTTTTCTTAAAAGCAAACCTAAAATCCGAATATCACCCCATAGGAACCTGTTCGATGCTCCCTCCGACCAAAGGCGGCGTAGTAGATGGGAAATTCATAGTATATGGCGTGAAGAGATTTTGAATAATCAATGCCAGTATTTTCCCGCTGCTGATGAGGGGAAATTTGCAAAATTTAGTTTATGCGGTTGCCGAAAGAGGTGCGGATTTTATTTTGAAGGGGAAAGAATGATCATGAGTAGAATAAGCGGTTAGGGAAGGGGAAGGGGAAAGGTGAGGGAAGGAAGTATGCTTTGAGGTTTATTCAGGTGATATCTTTCATGATATCTTGACCAAAGTTTGTTCGTTTGCAGTCATTTTAAAGGAAGTTGCAAGGGCAAAACTCATGTATTCTATCTTTCCACATGAGTATCAGTCCCTTTGCCTTCCTCGATTCATGTTGCCAGGCATATGTGACAAAATCATATGAATAATATCTATTTACAGCATTATAATTTCCTTTCGAGCCAATTCGGAATCTCTATCGCTGGTCTTCGAGGTCCTTGAAAGTTCCGCATCTCCCCCGTTTAAAGCCGAGTTCATTGGATTTTACATTCACATCTACATCGAAAAGACAACTCTTGTATCCGCACCTACACACACATCTACATTATGGAGAGAAAAGCTTTGCTTACATCCGATTATGACCGAGAAAAGTTCAGTCCATACTTAAGGGTCAATAAAGCCATGGTGACGTTGAATCGAGGAAATCAACGTAATGTAATACCATTAGTTACTTGGGCCATGCATGATACAGGTCATTGCGGAGCCTGTAGATCGATGGCACCAGATCACTATACCGAAGATTGGAAACGCGACCATCTGACGGATAATTACTCATGTCGCAAGGCCTACTACGAAAAGAAAGTGCGTTATGAGAGACCAGCGGCTGCTGCGATGCCTGGTCCCGTCTATCAACCTTCTTACTCTCCCCCCAATAATTCTTTTGACGCCTCACAAACTCAAGGCCAGCAAACTCAAACGTATTTTCCAAATCCCATGTCAGAGACATATTTCCCAGTCTTATACCAGCCAGATCCAGGTACATACGCCGTTCCACCAGCAAACACATATCCCCCAGAGCACGCTCCACAAACTCAAGATTATTATCAACACTACCCACAACAACATCCCCATCAACAAGTTCCGTATTATGTTGCGGGACCGCAGGCAGCATACAACAATCCCCCCGAACCCATTGAGCCAGTTCCAGGGAGATACACCGCTCTACGAGCAAACACACAGCCCCAAGATCACGCACCACAAACTCAACAATATTATCAACACTACCCACAACAACATCCCCATCAACAAGTTCCGTATTATGTTGCGGGACCGCAGGCAGCATACAATAATAGCGCCGAACTTCTTGGGCCAGCCTGGCCCCACCCCGAAGCCTCCAATACCCTACCCAGCTTGAACTATCCCATAAATCCTGGCTATGAACATCGGCATATCGATGATAACAGCGGTCACACCGGTGGAAACGGTGGAAACGGTGGTCACAGTCATGGTCCGAACAGAGATCAGTATAGCACATCACTCACATACCCTCGATGATCCCAATGGACTTCACAATTTCACAATTTCACAAATCAATTTCCCTTTTTTTTGTTTCCCCCCTCCNCCCCCCCCCCAAACATTCCTCAAGCGTCTTTCTATACGGAAAAAAAATGGGGAAAGCTTGTCAAAGCCCAGCCTATCAAAACTAAGCTTTACCGGTTGCTGCCAATGGAGGTTGTGAATGGCGATTGTAAATGCACAGGGGCGACGAGGAAGGAAGATTATTTTCCAACTATTATAGCCCTCCTAACTCTACTCAGCTTCATTTGAGCTACTCTACACTCCATGAATAATGCAAATCAAAAGAGTCTGATTTTTATATGTTTCCCTTGGACTCGTAATAAAATGAAGATATAATGATTGATATGTAACTATAAATCACAAGCATTCCTCCTTTTCTCACGTACGTAAGCGAGCGAAAGGGTAAAGCAAATGATGGCTTCTTACCTGATCAGAATACGAGTATATCATTACTCGTAGTACTTGCTTGCTTGCTTCATTCAACATTCATTAAACAAGTGATATTATTTTTGCCGTACGTATATATGTATCATCTAATTAAAATATCAAAATAGTTATAATTTCTTCACGTCTTTATAGACTTTTCATCAATTACGAATACAAGATCTTCTGAACATTTGGAAACTATTCAAGACAAATTCATCGATTATCCTTTTAATCAACGCTGAGATAAATCAAAAATTATTGATTAAATTTGAACAAAAGAATAACATGATATAAATCTATAATACATTTTCAAAGCTGGTGATATCTGGGTGTGTTTGATATAGACTCAAAAAGTGCTTAGGGATTAACGTCACCCACTGTTGTTTCATTATCGAAGAAAGCTTCTCAAAAAATGAATGAGCCCCTTAAGCAATCAACTCGGGCGTAGCTTTTCCCTCAGGCTTCGCGCTTCTCCCATCAATAACCACCTGCTTTTCATCATGCCCCGTAATCGGGTGAATCTCCTCATCACCTTCCTCTGCCTCAGGAGCTGCGGGAATCCCCTTTTGTCTGCTCAGCTTATCTTCTTCCAACTCTGCTGCTACTCCTTTCCTGGGTCTTTCCGCTTTCTCCAATTCTTGTTTCTGTTTCTTAAAAACCTCTTCGAGTTCACCATTCTCCCCATTCTTGTGAGCCTGTACTGCTCGTTCCGCTGCTCCTACACTTTCAAAAGCACCGATCGAACGCCATGTTCTGCGTTCCCGCATGACTTTTATTCGACCTTTAAATCCCATTCCCCCGTCGTGTTTTTTCTCTTCCATTAATTTCCATACTTGTAATATTACATTCCATCCACGTGTAAGTTTTTCTTCCATCTCTTTCCTCTCTTTGGGGTTTGCTTCGAGGAGGTTGATATCTCTTTGTCCTTGTAGAATTCTCGCTTTTCGGATAAACGCGGTGGGTTGTTTGCTCTTTAATAATTCCTTATGTACACCCTTCAGTGTGTATCCAAAGGGTCCCACTATAGCACTGATATCCTTCAGTACAAATCCCGTGAGACCCATTCCTACTCCTTTGATGAAACCTAATGCACCGTGATCCCGAGCCCCAGTATAAGGCTGCACCACTAATCCTGTGACACCGTCGTAAATTCCAAAAATAAATTCTTCTCCCGCTGCCTTCAGCCCACTCTTCATACCCGTAATCCGATTTGGACGTCGCACAGTAGTGTCACCGTAGAGACGAGGAGCATTATGAAAGCCTTGGGCGAGTGCGAGTGCTAAGTCCATAGGAGCACGAGCTACTGCTTCTGCTGTTTCGCCGAAGCCATGACCAATGTCTTTAGCTACTTCTTCGGCTTCGTTGAGTGTGGGATCAGAAGACAGTATGGCTTGATTGTCGATATTACGGTTATTACGGTTGGCTTGTGAAGTTTGTTCTTCTCTGTTGACCTGACTGTGTTGGTGGTTGGGCTCACCGCTTGTGGTGTGATTTGACATGCCGGCACCACATGGAGAAGTTATGGCAGCTTCAGGGCTGGTATCGTGAGTTTCTGTCGAAGACTTTGCGCTATCAATATTTTGGCCCGGGTTGTCATTATCTGTTTGATGACGTTCTTCTTGTATCGTTTGATTATTGAGTGTAGAAGTATCACCACTCTTTCGAAAGCCCGATTCCTTCTCAGCTAGAGTACTTCCACTTCCACTTCCACTTCCACTTTTTCTTGCATCTTCCGATTCCCTCTTCTTCCTCTCTTCATGCATACTTCTCCTCTTCATCGTCTTTCGGACCTTGAATGGTATACTGCCCACGCCAGCAGCTATTCCAGTAACCATACCTGTCACGGCTGTTGTAACACCACTAATAGGCTCACCTGGTCCTTCAAAATCATTCCATTCGTGATGCCTAATGAGCCGCAATTGTTTTGAAGTTATCCTTTTCCTCTCCATTAGCAATTCAGCTGCCAATGCGCTGAGCCGCAAATTCGTGTCTTTCATAGTCCACACCGCCACCCGATCCTCAAAAATGGAGCAGCGCATAGAATGCTCGCCTCGGAGAGTAAGACTTCGATGGAACGATTTGACTGCATTCTGTGCACCATCACCTTCTGCTTCGATATTCTTGGCGATTTTCTCGGCTTCTTCTTTCGCTTCATCCGTCAAACATTTCTTGATCCCCTCCGTTAATTTATCGACAGTCAGATTCTTATAAGGAACGGGATCTGCTCCAGCTCCCGCACTGCCAATCATGGACCCCCAGAATTGTTGATCACCAAAGAATGGAACAATCATGGTCGGCTTTCCGCATCTGAGGCCTATCGCAGTCGTTCCAGCACCACCATGATGTACCACTGCCTTAACTTTTGGAAAAAGCCAATCATGAGGGGTATTTTCGAGCATGAATACTTCATCTGGTGTATTCTCACCTCCAAGACCACCCCATCCTTTTGAAACCAATGCTCTAACCCCAGCTTTCTTCACGGCTTCGAAAATCATCTCGGTAAACTTATCAGGGTCGTCGACAACAATAGAACCAAAACCAATATATATCGGTGGCTCTCCGCCATCAAGGAATTTGATCAAATCATCGGGTGGTTTGAAAGAATCCGCGAGATCCAGGAAGACAAAACCAGCGATATCAATTTCTGGTCCCCAATCCTTAGGTTTAGGTACGAGACCAGGTGACCACAGGTATGTATATGGGACTTTCAGGCGATAAAGTTGACCCGGAGCCCAGAGTGTCGATACCGGTTCCAACCCTAAAGTCTTTATTCTGAAATTATTAACTAGATCACCAAGTCCTTGCCAGGTCATCATTTCCACTAATGGGTAGGACATGAAATTTGTATAACCTGGATCGACGTTTGTCTTCTTGATATTGGCCAGAGGATGTGGAAATGCTTGCGTTGGAGTATATGGGAATGTGAACATGAGGTGAAGAGGTACGCCGAGTCGTTCTGCGCAATGAATGTGCGCAAAACATGGAGGATTTGCAATGATAGCATCTGCAACAAATGGTGCTTTGTCTCCCATCATTCTGATGTTCGTAACATCTTTCTCTTCATCCGTAGCATTGATGCAAGCTCTCCAGAATCCCTCAAACATTTCTGCCATCTGATCTCTTCGTCTTCCAACTTCTCCTTTCTTCAGAGTCTCCATTGTCGGTATCATCCCTGGATTCTTGACCATAAACGCCATGAGTTCAGCAGGATCTCCACCAACAGAGAAAAATTCTAGTCCAGAATCATTCTGTACAAAATCTCGAAAGGCGGGATGTGTTGCTATTCTCACTCTGTGTCCATATTCCTTCAGATTCTTTCCCAGCTTCAAAAATGGTTGGATATCGCCACGGCTCCCAATGACCATTACGACTATATTCAACCTCGGCCTGGGAATGTCCGAAGTGACTGTCTCTTCCGAGGACAGCCTTGAGGGTTTTCCTCTTTGACGCCTCGCAAGGTCAGCCTCCGGTGTTTCGCTCGACACATTATCATCCCCGGTGTCATTGAAGAAAGTAGCGCCTAATGCCTTCGCGAGATATCCTCGATTACTGGTCTCATTGACGCTGATATTTAATCGTCCATCTCTCTTAGACACCCTTCCCCTGGTTTTAAAGTCATCATTTCCAACCAGAAATTTATTGTATTGTTTCCTGCCACCTGTATCACTCGCATTCTTCTTCCGTGGTATATATCTCTTTTTCTTCTTCTCTTCTGGAGCTTCTTGTTCATCCTCACTGCTGCTGCTGCTGGAGCTGCTACTTGTAGGTCCGTCGTCTTCATAATTGTTTCCTCGACTCCAGATCGCTTCATTCAGCATTGACGTGTTCGTTTGACCTCTTTTGTAAGCTGGCGCCAACAGAGATGATTTTGTCGTTGCTCGTGGTCTTTCGGTCTGCCATACCTTCGTAGGTGCAAGGTTGGGTCGTTCTTCTTCCCGATGCACACTGTTCGGAATACTCGCATTAGGAATATCTGAGTTCGTGGCAGACAGTGAACTCGACTGGGAAGGAATTTGTGAAGACCCATCGACCATTGTAGGCCCACCGTTAGCCGTCATCTCTGTCTATGCTTCGGACAACCAAATATTAAGTATTAGAAACAGAGGAGTGGCTGGGGAGAGAGAAGAAATAGAACTAACTATTCGCTAGACTCAGATTGCCATCAACAAGTAGAGATTGTTGGTAGCGCGAGATGAGAAGATGAAATCAAAGTGAGAATGCATGAAGTGGTACTGTAGTGAAGAATTGAGGAAGAGGAATTGGACTTCAGAGAAGAGAATTATCAGATGTATTGTATTACGAGCACAACCGGAGTACCCGATCATGTACAACGCACTCTCTGACCCGATATCGACAGCAAATATTGAGTAGAGTAGAGTTGCTCAACTTCACGCGTACTCAACATTCCAAAACAGCTGGAGAGAATGGTCCGTTGGTTGAAGGCGAATCGTAATGAACGATCCTTGATACAGTACGAGCACTCGAGTACAGTAGACTGACCTTGCCACCACCCACCCGTTGTTGAGCCTTGAATTAATTCCTTACCGTGAGTTCACGACTAACCTCAAAGCAGGTTGGGCGGGTTATCCGTTCTGGAAGGAGCGTTGCTCTGTTCCATTATCGTTCTAGAATCGTGTTGTTGCAAAATGACCTGAAAATTACTATTGCAGTAGTACGAGTAGTGTGTAATTCGCAGTGTCGTCATAAAGTAAATTAAAGGTTTAAGGTTAGAACCCATGCTAGGCTCTTTTGGGAATCGGTCAGAACCTTGATTTGGTCTCCTCTTCCTCCAATCATACTCTAATGAAGGAATGAACAATGTACTATCGGAAAAAAACATATTCATCATTATATCTTATGCTGCCAGAAAGAAAAACCTGATGGTCAAGGTGATTCCTTTGAAGTAAGTTGACGAGGCGTAATAATGAAAGGCGCCCTCGCCCAACTACAGTATCAATGTCGTGCCACAGTGCAAACAATTCGTGGATAAATCACTGTGGCAACTCCTTATGAGTTCCACCTATTTCAGATTATTCCATACCCTCGAATCTGCCTTCGGAGCCATGAGTCTGCCAGGTTCTCATCTCGGCATTACGAGTTCTAACACCATCAATCCAGCTTTGTTGATCATCCCCATTTTCTCTACCACCATAAAGACCTTGAAAGCCATCGTCAGACATTCCTGCTGGCGAGCCAGATCTCTGTCGCGTCCATCGAGCATCAGCTTCATGCATCCATCGCTGACCAGGATCTTGATGGAAAGGGTCGCTTAGTCGAGTGGGAGTAGAATCCTCAGGGTCTGCGACGAGACTTCTCAATCGAACCATGGATCGAGTGGTGGGCGCAGTGTAAGATGGATGAAAACGGGACTGATGTCGAGCTTCAGGTAAGTGGGCAGGAGTTTGAGGCTGAGATGCCGCCGGGAGGAAATCATTGTACACCGAGTATCCTCTGGACGGGGTATATGTTCGTGGACTGGTATCACTGTCGCGGGTTGGGGTGGGCTGTGGCCGTGAACGACGACGTGGCGATGGAGAAGGTGAAGGTGGGGGAGAGTTGCGCTGAGATGATCGGGCCCTGGGGCTAGAGAACAAGCGTGCAGCCGCTCGGACAATAGGATTCTGTCGTCGACGCCCCCCGGACTATTACACGAGAAGTCTTAGGAGAAGTAAGAGTATAAGTATAAGGTGAACTCACAGGTGGGCTTGATGCCTGTTTCTCATCATGTTCTCGAATTAGTTGGCTTATAACGGAGCTTGAAATGGATATATCCCTTGAAGGGCTTCCGGATGGGCCACCGGAGGAACTTCTGATAATGCTTGAAGGGGAATGTCTTCTTGGATACCCATCTGGCGGAGAGCTTGGGAGCGACTCTGCCCTCGAGACCGACCTGGAGATGGTTGAGAATGGCGGTGGTAGCTTGAGTTCTTGCGATCCATAAATGGAGAGGGATGTAGATATTATTGACTGCTCAACAATGAGCACAGGACTGTGAGGGTCTGTTTCCTCACCACGAATGCGTCGAATGAGGTTCGTCTCACTTTCAACCTCTTCAAATTGTGTTGATATTACCTGGTCATGACGAGGAGGCAGGTCACTGCGAAAGGAGCTTGCAAGCGAAGATATTCGAGAACTTTGTAGAGAACTTCCTCGTAATTCTTGACGGAGATTAAGACTTTCAGATGGTCGTGGTCGGCTGTCGGTTGTCGATGAAGACAATGCTCTTTCTTGTTCGTAAGCAACGCTAGATCTCTCCGAGTCGTCAAATGAAAAGCTGTTGGTTTGATGCCTTAATGTGCGAGGCTGACGTGTAGAGTGAGGATGGGAGCTAGATCCAGGGCGTCGAGCTGGCTGTGCAAACATATAACCTGGAGTATTATGAGTAGCTATGCGAGATATAACCCTCGGAGTTAAACTGGCTGTAGACTAGCACATTGGGGAGTTAGTAGTCCCGTCCGGGAAAGGCTTGAGAGACACTGACACAAAGTCGGATAATGGGGCTGTGCTTACACGACGCTCTGGTGAGCTTGATGCATTTTGTGCCAGAAACAGAGGTGAGCGCGGTAACCTTGCACGGCCTTGTAGCCTCTGGGCTGCCGGGGGTTGAAGATGAGGAGTTGTCGAGGCTTCTTCCGGTTCTAAAATGCCTTAGCTATTGTGTGATATTTTGAGTGTTCCATTGCCTCATATCGCATTAAAAACACGACATCCTCGAGTTGTGATGTCGTTGAACATAGCCTTACCGAAAGGTGAAGATCCTCGGCTTTGGCCACTTTCCTGCTGACTAGGACTTTCGACGAACCCGCCGTAGTCAAAATTGTCTTTGGAAGGAGAAGAGAACCGCCTGGTACTGAAATTCTCAAAAGATTCCTCGCCCGTTTCAAGCTCCACCGATCCTTGGCTACTTTGCGCCTCCTGAATTTCATCAGCTACCTTTGCCCGTCTCGCATCTAGCCACTCTTCGAACGTTTCCTTTCTGTTAACGTGTATCTTAGGTAGCTCTACCCCCACTGAAGAGTCACCATCTACCGATCGGTCCTCTACAATCGTGCCACTGGACGAGCGCGAGGCTGCATTTGCCCATTCTGAAATAGCAGAATCTTGATCGGGAGCAGGTATTTGGAAGATACACTCCAATGCAAAGGGAGATTCAAGCCTGGGAACATTATGGCCCTCGTAGAGCTGTCGATTGGTTTGGTTTGGAAGGTGGCTTCCATCAGTGCTTGGTATAGCATTCACAGATGGGCCATAGATTCTGCTTCTTGGGCCACAGGATCTAATTGGTAGAATGATCTGGTGTTGACGAGGCGTTGCCTGTGGAGTAAGTCCGAGCTGCAACCTAGCTTGACGTTTTGTGCGTCTATCATAGTCCTTTATATCACCCAAACCGATGGTTATAAGCGATGGAGTGAGTCGAATCATGGTTATGCTGATGACTGGAAGTTGGATTGAATAGGGAAAAGGATGAAAGAGGACAGGCCATGTTGAAGAGAAGCCGTTTACTCACATGAGATCAGGATTGCTTATGCATTTTCACTTGAAGAGGAAGGGACGTTGATACTCTAATGGATGGAAGAAAAGAGAAGATCGGTCATATCGAAACCTCTCAGGCCATTATATACTTCCATCAGCAAGACAGGCTACCCCAAATCAACTTCGACTTGGGGATAGCAATGAGCAAGTACTCGTACAATGGAGAACAGTGAGCATGAAGTGGTGAAGGGAGAGAATATGATACTGTAGATATAGACACACACGATCGGGTTGGGAAGCATACAATCAAGCTTATCGGAGATAAAGTGCGACGACCGTACTTATACTCGATTAGGCAAGGTCAAACGTAAGCGAGCACTGGAGTACTAGTAAGGTTATTAATAAGTGCTTGGAAGTTGGACGGTACTGTACCTGAAATTCCAACCTTGGGTGGGCTGGCTGGACTGGCTGGATTGGCTGGGTTTGAAGACGGTATAAGTCGGTGCCTCGTACCTCTGATTCAATCAAGCACCAAGATATGCAGATAAGGTTAGATGAGGTCAGAGATTTAGGAAAGGTACGGGTAACTGGCTATTTATTATGTGCCGGTATTTGGTTGGATCTATTCATCACAAGGGGTGCCTTTATTACTCTCGAGTGGTCTGACTTCACCTTACCAAGTACCAAGTAGCTTCTATGAATTCACACCCCCACTGTATGATTATATCCCCTGATATCCCTTGTATCCACATTGTCATAATGAAATGGTAATATACAGGTATAAAATCCCAATCAGGTGAAGGTTACCCGATGTGCCAATCACCCCCTTAGATTTATATAGCTTCTCTTGTGTGTTTGGGTCTTTGCGGTCCTGGCCAGTCTGTACTGTCCGGCCAGGCAAGGTCTTCGGTAAACCAACAGATGAGTTACTCCTCAGCCTCTCACTCGGTCAGTCTACCTACCTAGGTATGTATGAGGTCCAAACTGTACCGTACATCCTTTCTCCTCCTGCCTCCCTCCTCCCTCCTCCCTC
>NGKF01000012.1:907039-935968 GCA_002162555.1 Monilinia aucupariae
CCCCCTCTCCCTCTCCCTCATCCACGCCAGCGCAGAGCCATACGGGTCGGTAGTAGTCATCTTGAATGGATGGAACACTAAGATGATCTTATTATTAGGGGGTTCATTTCGTTTACAGTATAATTAAAATTAAGTCCTCGCGCCCTCATTACTATCCTCATTCAACTGGGGACCAAGATTGACTTGAATACTGTCCCGTACAACGCAAAACCAATCAATCCTTCCAGTCTCCCGAATCTCAGCCGCCTTAAAGGCAAAAGGACATTGTTTCTATCTTTGGATCACCCCAGTCGAAGAAGAAACCACCAAGAAAATTAAGTCCAAACGTACCCAGATACAATACACCAAAGCCACAATAGCGTACGCAGATCAGCCAACCTCGAACTTGTGTCCTACGGATACATATCATATCATCATATTATCATATCATATCGTACCGATTCAATTCCAGATCTACCTTTCCCCCCTCATTCCCTCATTCCCTCCCTCCCCCCAAAACGATAGGACCACCAGGACGTATATTCGATCCCCTCTTTATCTGTTTCTCGTCAAAATCTGAAGAATTGGAATATTATTCTTATTCTTGTTATCATTTGACTCGCTCACTCGCCCACTCACCCACTCACTGATTACCTCCCATTTCCACTTCCACTGCCGGTGCTGTACTCGAATACAGCACTGTACATCTGCTGTATCTGCTGTATCTGCCCGAATTACCAGGACCGACCTTGATCGTACTACTAGCATTGGGATGATATAGCCTAGGATCAAACTCGCTGCTTGACGGCCACTTACCACGCTACTTTAACTGGGTATTACTCACGAGTCAACCCTCCCCCCCCAAGAAAAGTGCCCCGTTATGGAGAACGATTTATCACTATCTCAGTCCTTAGGTGGCTTGCGAATAGCTAATCCTGACGATGCTTCTGAAGCATCGAACGACCACAATCACGAACATACTACAAACCACGAATCTACATTGGTACCAACTCAAGCCGCAGATTTAACCCTGACCTCCTTCGAATCAAGAGAGGCGCGGAAAACCCCAGATTCCCAAACGCACTCAAAGCGACATTCCATCTTTAATATCCTCCGACGCGGCTCACCAAGCGATCCTTCTTCAAATTCTACATCCTCCCCAGAATTTCCACAAACGTCAGATCTGAAACGCTCAAATTCACCTTCAGCTTCGAGTAGTGGTGAATCTATAAAGGTACCGGCGCAGCAGGACCCATTGCCAAGAGCTGTTGCGGCGAAGGCACATCGACAATCAATGCCCATAAATCATCAATCTCAACAACAACAAGCATTTCCCCCATACCAACCGCACCCAATGCAGAACGGAAATAGATCATATCCTCCCACCGCCGGCCGCCCGATTTCAGGGGCCTACGCAGCACAACCTCCCCCAAACGCAATACCCAATAGAGATCACGGATCATATAGATTGAGGACTGAATCTTCGAAATCTTCAATACGTGGGGCGACACCGTCAAGGAGTGATTCAAGGTCGGCAGCTACAGCCATGCAGGCAGGTGTGCCTTCGAGAGAAGCAAGCCATAGAGACCGGTCATACAACGGCAACAGTCATATCTTACCACCGGGTAACGGACCGATGCCACCGAGGAGAGGTTCGAGGGGAGTGGGTGGAGGTTACGATAATCCGGCACATCCTACGTCTGCTGCTAACAAGCATTACGATACCGAAGGAAACGTGGTGACCGCTGAAGAGTGGAAGGTGAGAGGTGCAGCAGTAGGCGTTCGTGAGGAGATTGGTGCAGACGGAAAAGTACACCTGAAGCAGGTGAGGAAGGGTGTGCAGGATTTTATTTTTGGGCGAACGTTAGGGGAGGGCTCATACAGCACGGTGTTATTCGCAACGGACCGCCAGACCCTAATAGATCATGCTGTGAAGATCCTGGACAAGAAGCATATAATCAAGGAGAAAAAGATCAAATATGTGAATATAGAGAAAGACACTCTGAATCGGCTATCAGACCACCCAGGTAAGCAAGACGCCTCCGGCTGACCTGTAAAAGGGTGCCACCCAGATATCGTTCTTTTATCTTTTATGTTTCGGGGAAGCGCATGTCTGTTCTAACAAACTCAAACTACACAGGCATCATTCGATTATTCTTCACATTCCAGGATAGCGCGTGTTTATACTACGTCCTAGAGTATGCTAGCGGTGGAGAATTGTTAGGAGTACTGAAAAAGATGGGATCGTTTGATGAGGAGTGCACAAGATTTTACGGCGCTCAACTCCTTGAGGCAATAGATATGATGCACCAGAAGGGCGTGATACATCGAGACTTGAAACCTGAAAATGTTTTATTGGATGATAAAATGCACATCAAAATCACAGATTTCGGAACCGCTAAATTACTCCCACCTCCTGGCTCGACTCCGTCGTCGTTTGACATAGCTAGCAATGCTGATGAGGAATCAATAAGGGCTAGTTCCTTCGTTGGAACGGCCGAGTACGTCAGTCCGGAATTATTGACTGATAAGAATGCTTGCAAGGCAAGTGATTTATGGGCTTACGGGTGTATCATATACCAACTCTTGACTGGAAGACCTCCCTTTAAAGCTGCAAATGAATACCTAACCTTTCAAAAGATCGTGGCTTTGGAGTATGAGTTTCCCAAAGGATTCCCTCCGGCCGCCAGAGATCTTGTTGAAAGGCTTCTTGTCCTTGACCCCCAACGGAGATTATCGATCGAGCACATTAAGAACCATGAATTTTTCACCGGAGTTCGATTCAGTCGCGACCTCTGGAAAGTGAAAGCTCCTAGATTAAAGCCTTATGTTCCACCGACGCAGGAACCTACTCTGATTAATCTTAATGGCTATTCAAACGGGCCGCCACCTCTAACAACATCAAACGCGCCGCCGCAATCTGTTCCATCCAACGGTCCACCGAATGGTGGCCCAAGGCCACAGCCCAGGATAATCACCGAACTTCCCCCGCCAACTCAGCTCGATATCGAATGGTCGCCCGTGTTGACAAGAAGTAATGAGCGAATCTTGAAATTGGGGAATCTGATGGTTTTATCGTCGCCATTGCCACACAGCCCCAACGCAAAGAATGGCGAAGATGTTCCTGAAAAGAAAGGAGGCTTTGCCAGATTCTTCGGAGGCTCAACGACCAAAAAAAGAGCAAGGCTTGTAATGGTCACATCTAGTGCAAGAATCATTTTAGCTGCTGCAGGGGGTGATGAGAAAAAGACGAAAACAGATATATCCTTGTTAGCTTCTGACTGCTCATGGCGAGTCCAATCAGACGCCAAAGGGCAATCTGTGTGGTGCGTAGATACAGTAAGTTATTTACCTCAAAATAAGCCTTTCAATTCTGATCAAAATTAGCGCGGGACGCATTATACTTTCGAAGACACTAAGACTTCAGCAACCTCCAATGATCCTTCGAAGACATCAGCACAGGAATGGATAGAAGCCATCGAGAAAGCCAAAGATATGGCATTATCACAAAGCATGCTCGGTTCTTACAACAGCGATACTGGTTTCGATATGCCATCCAGGGCTACAAGTCCTAGCAGCACTATCCACGGAACAGGCATCTATCAAGACAACTATGGACCCAGTGATCGGTCAGGTCGACATCATCTAACCAAAAGCCAAGCAAGCCTAGGAGGAGAAGATGCCTTGGGAGATACGAAAAGAAAGACCCATCGTTTTAGTAAACGGCAGTCTAAGAATGGACTTTCAACGCCCTTTTAATGGTTGTCCGTGCGGCCAAAGAATAAAAATCGTCTGGTCTTTGAATCATGCCGACTTCGAATGCACGCAGACCCAGAAATCGATGCCTCCGCTGCACGGCAATTTTAGAAGAACATAAGCCCATCAATCATCCCACTCCCTACACATCAAACGATGTATTTCCAATCATCTTCCATTTATTGATCGGCATTTGCTAGCGTGGCGCAAGGTTTCAGGGTTTCTTATTTGATTGGTGCATCTGAAGTGCATCTGAAGTGCAGCATTTTCAAAGCTCTTTCTTCTTCAATCACATCGAGGAGAGTACAATTTCTAACGACTTAACATGACCTTATTCCCTTTTTCTTTTCATCACAGCCAGCTCCCTGGCTGGTACGGTTGCCCTCAAGTCTCGCCATTCAAGGTGTGTTTCTTCGCTAGCATTAGTCGAAGCGGAACAGCAATCAACGACATCCATGCATTTGTATATGTCAAGCAGGCAGAAATAATTCTGGAGATATAACATGGTAAGACCAATAATTCTTGGTTCATATCTCGCGGAAGGCTTGCTCCCTTGCCGAGGACTCACCCCTATCGATTTTTTTGACACGGCGGATATTTGGGCCTGACTTTTTCTATTTTTTCTTTTGTTTTTGGTGGCGACGATTCGAGTTGCGACTCATGGGAGGTGGAATGGAGAAAAACTTTTTAATAATTATATTAGCTATTTAGCTAATCTACACTTACTATGGATATTGGATGGGTAGTGTTTTTCATTCTCTTGGAATCATTCGGAATGCGGGATTTGGGAACACGCGTTTTGCATTTTTTCCCCCTGAGCTTTTCGAGATGCATCGTCTAAGATGTAGTTGTCGGGGAAGTGACTTGGGATGGGGCTTGAATTGGGAAAGCAGAGCGGAAAGCCAAGACAGGCGGGTGGGGACTGGGAGCGAGAGATATCAAGGGCCGGGGATGCTAAATACAAAGTCAAAAGAAGAGAAGAGCAGAGCAGAGCAGAGCACAGATTACCCCAAAAACGAGCAATTGATTGTACATTAGAGATTTCTACTTCATCTACATACCTGTTCATCGAAATGAATGGCAAGAATGGAAGGAAGGAAAGCAGAAAGCGGAAAGGGAGGAAGATATGAAAGTTGGTGTTGTTGGTGTTAGCTACTTACTTGATGATGGACGGATGGAGAAATGGAGAAATGGAGAAACGGTATCAGAATCAGAATCAGAATCAGAATCAGAATCAGAATCAGAATCAGAATTCAGACAGATAAATCAGTTAGTTGATTGCAAATGCAAAATGTAGTTTGTTTCATTTTGGACCATGGAAATGGTTGAATTTGGGGTGTGTGAAATGTGAGAGTGAGAGTGACAGTGACTGTATATCGAGTAATTACTGACAATACATACATGTAAAACTTTGTTTGTCTACGCCGGATATTGAATGGATGGATGGGTAGATGGAGGGGTAGATATATAAGCGTATATACGAGTAGAGAGATATATCTATGTATATGCATTTATTTCGCTCTATGCTATTATATCTATATTCGTATCTATACGCAACCCTTTCTCTCCCCTAGCCCAAAAGAATACATCACAAATGCGGGACCCCGGCACTCGCCAAGCCCAAGTTAACAATACTAACGACGCCCTCTCCAAGTATCAATCCGCTGGCCAATACCACAATGGGAGTTTCTTCTCTCTGGCGATATGAACGCCAGTATAGGTTAATGAAGCCGCCGATTGCGCGCGCGAGAGTGAAGGCGGGAGTGTTGTACATGCCTAGTTTTGTTAGTATTCATTTTTTAGACTTTACGAAGAGTGAAAAGAGGTAGAAGAGAGAGACATACCAACAGCTACCGCAATCCCCCCCGGGATCCAAGAATGCCACTTCGTCCCCGTAGCATAAATTCTGAGTAAAGTAGTCCCGGTAAAAATGACAGCGGCGCCAATAGCCCACTCAGCGGCCATATGAGGTAAACCCTTCCCGGTAACAAGTCTCGCTGTAAAAATCCACACATACCCCGTAGGAACCTGAAAAAGATCCCCAGGAACCTGGTATACATTTGTATATAGTTTATATATCAACGCGCTAACGACCGCACCAACAGCACTACCTATAATTTGACCCCAGAACTGTGCGTTTGGAGCTGCACCTACCAAATGACCCGTCTTGAGATCTTGCATCAGATCACCGGCCTGGAGGGCGCCGGCTTCGGAAACAGCGCCGGCGATGAGGTTTATCAGGACGGAATTTTTATTAGATTGGGGAACAATGAGTGCGAAGAATAGCTGGGCTAGTTTGGAGATTCCGGAGACTGGATTGAGGTCTGTTTCGCCGAGGGCTCGGACACCCATTATGGAAAGAACGAGGGCCATTAGGACGGCGATAATGGAGAGGATAAGGGGCACTAGCTCGCCAAACACGACGCGAATGCTGGCTATGCAGAATACGATGGAGAGGATAAGTCCAATCCAAACGGTGCGGGAATTGACAAGATGTTCCGGAGGCGCATCAGGTTCTGGTAGATCTTTTGTTTCAGGTTGAACAGTATTGCCTGGAAGTAGTGATCCATCGACAGCAGTTGATGAATATTGGCCTTGATGACCTCTAGACTCTCCTCTATTTATAGGGGCATACCGGGTGGTAGATTGTGGCGCTCCGATTGACAGAAGACCCCACCAATCTCGTCTGTTGATCTTTCGTTGAGCTTCCCTGATGTAATGTCCACCATTATTGATCAAAGGATTAAGAGCAATGTATCCAAGGCTGATCACCGAATCCGCTAACATGATGGCCAAAGAAATCCAAACAATCCAGCCTTTGCTTCCTGTTTCCCAATCACTGACTGGTCCAGAAGCCCAACCTCTATTCTTGGCCAGAGGCGAAAGTATACCCCAACCAACAATTGCCCCAAGAAGCATATGCGTGGTTGTTGCTGGACCCATAATGATTCCCTGTCCAACATATGCAAAAGATGGATTTAATGTCCATAACCAGTTCTGCGCAATTTCAGTTCCAAAAATTGGTAATTTCCGGAGTATGGGGAAGAAATAGGTTGCTAGAGTATAAAATCCTGATATGGAGAATGAGATCACCAACAGCTTGACCTTGGATTTCCAGCTACTTCCCTCAGCCTTGCTCAACTCTTCAACATCCGCAGCACTCTCATCTGCGTAATTTCTAGACTCTCTTTCGTCACTTTCATCGATGTCCACCGAACTCGAAACGGGCGGTCCACCTGCAATAGTCTCCTTTCCATGCAAAACTCCAATCATCAAAGCAGTCGCCGTTCCAGACGGAAACTTCAATTTCTCTCTAATGATAACCTGTCGTCTCAATGGTACTGCAAACACCACCCCGAAAAAGCATAGTCCCAATGACCAAAGTATAAGTTTCCAAGTACTCAGGAAAATTGGCCCCTGTTCATCTGGCCTCATCATATAATTCAACGCCGGCATAACACCCACAAATCCACAACCCAAAGGCATTGTCCCCATTGAACCAGCGACCGTCTGCACCAATACATTTTCCACCGGAGTAAAAGGCAAATCAAGATGTTTCGATAGTGTCTTGAAGAATGCGAAGCCGATAAGAGAAGCCGGCATGGCCATAGATGAGACCCAGCCTGTCTGCAGACCAAAATACATATTGGAAAAGCATATTATCAATCCAACGCCCAGCCCCACGAGTATTCCTCGAACCGTGAAATTCTGTCCTTCTTCCGCGTGTGCAGCTATGAATCGTCGTCGTTCGCTTCGTCTGCGGCGGAGCGCAAGATCATTATCTTCAGATGTGCGGGTCGATATTGATTGGTAGTCGGGAGAATGCGCTGTACCTCTGTCGGGCGCCATTTTTTTGGTTGTTTAGTCGAGAAGCTTGATGGAAGTGAAGGGGCTCATATATATAAGGAAGCGATACCGCTACCGTCTTGAATATCGAACTAGCCCGCACAAGTGAAATAATAGTACGGCCATTATTTTCGATTGTTACCGTAACTTATCAGAAAAGCTTCTTGTTCTGGTGGTTGATGCTTTTCGCTGACCAATGCCGGTATTGCGCGATCACAACCTTGAGGTTTTGTCATGCAGATTGGCTCCTAGCCGAAGCTTATCTTCAAGCTATCTCCGACGAAAAGTTAAAGGGGTGGGCTTTCCGATGAACAACACCAAAAAATACACGGGGCTCTCATTCCAAGATCACACACAGTGACACAGATTCACGATATATCATTCGAGGCGTAGATATGGACATCTACTTTGTTTCAACTACGAGCACGGAATGTTGACGTCTGAATATCGTCGTCTGACTGATAGCTTCCAGGATGGAGTTGCTCCCAGCAAAAGCTATCCTTGCTAGACCAGCCTCGTAACCATAGAACAAACAGTACATACTCTATATCATTGCCAGCCATTGTGCTCGTCAGTTTATCGCCCTCTTTTGCCATTTTGTCTACCTACCTACCAACCTACCAACCAACCAACCAACCAACCAACCAAAAGAATCACCTCATCTTCCATGTTTGAGAGTTGGCAGCCTCCTCGTCCTTAAACTTCCACTCGACACCAATAGTCAACGCTCTCGAATAATCATCGGCAACCAAGTATTCTAGCTCTCCGCCCATCTGTTCGCCTTCCTTATGTTCCTTCGGTTGCTTCTTGGAATTGTCGATAAGCAACACGCCTTGCTTCCAATGTGTCACCTTGGCTTTAGGGCCTGTTGTGAATGCAATCCCCTTCTTTCCTTCCTTTGCCCACTCTTCTGCCTTTGCATTCTCCGGAACCTCATCTTTTCGTGTGGGCATGAAGAAACTATCAAACCAAATCATGAAGCCATCCAAAGCATCGATATCCTGAGTAAGCTTCGTCTCCCACTTTCTCTTGAAAGTAAGATCTTTAACTGTAGTTGTATGCAAGCTTAATTGCAAGAATGGGAAAGGCTCGCCACAAATTGTACTAGCTGGCATATCGAGGACCTGGGAATCGTCGTAAATTCCGGCTTGCATTGCTTTCATGTCGAATCCATAAACGTCTCTCCAGAAATCAATGTGGTCGGCGACGTAATCCGGATCAGCCACGGGAGCAACCCACATGTTCATGTGGCTGGGAACCATTAATCCATCAGGCTTCAGGTACTTGTCTCGAGCCCAGATGACACTGTCGAGCATAGCTTCATACAACAAGCAATAGCCCATCCATTCGCTAACAATGATATCGACATGATCAACAGGGAGTTTGACTTCTTCAACCTTTCCCTTGAGTAAAGTGATTTTATCAGCGAAACCATTGTTGAAAATGTTCTCACGGGCCTTCTCAATGATATCCGAGTTATCAACACCGATTACTCGAGCTGCACCCGCTTTGGCGCAGAACATACTAAGAATACCAGTACCACAGCCTACATCTAAAACAGTCTTTCCTTCAAAAAGAGACTTGTTATTGTAGATGAAGTCACGATAAGCATCGGTACGAACAGTATCTTTCAACATTGTCTCATGGATATCTGAGGGAGGTTAGGGAAGCAGTACTAATCATGGGTGGATTTCTGACCATTGTAAGAATACGATGTAAAGTATTGACTATCATCATCTCGCTTCTCCTCCTTTTTGGTTCCAGAAGGGCCTGCAGATTTGTTCCAACGCTCATCCAAAGTTTCATTGACAGTATTTCGGTAGTTCTCAAATTGAGATTGAATTTTCCTAAGCTCCTCTTCTAATTCGGATACACGGGTGACGAGAGGTCCAGATTCGACTTCTTTACCATTCTCAGCGCCGCTATTTTGCTCGACGATATCAGGAAGATCATCAAGGGAGAAAAGAAAAGCATCATCCTCCAAAATTGGCTTGAGATATTTCTCGTCCTCCAAGTCGGCCTTGGAAATACTTTGAGAGGGCTTCTCGCCACTCTGGGTCTTAGATCTGAGGTAATTGGTAAGTTTGATACTGCCATAAAAGTCCAGACCCAAGTTTTGCCTGACTTCTAAGAAATCGAAGCTGTGTTTCTCTTTGCAATGTTCAAGCATAGCAAGCATATCCGAGAAGACTTCGTCGTCTAACAACGATACGAATTGATTTTGTTCCTCCTCTTCGGGCTCAGCATCTTCCCATCCTTCATCATCTTGCAAGTCAAGGATATCAGATGCTTCAGAGCTACCGGAATCCGATGGAGCGTACTTCTCGATATCTGGAGCTGGGCCAGACATTTTGGAGGATTCGGGATTGACTTTTTCAGCCCTTTTGTTGAAAATCTGCAAAAATTGACCCTTCTGACAATTTAACCAAAGATGCAATGTGAGTATTCGGCTTTCCTATCAGGTAGGAAAGAGGAAAATATCTAGATTTTTTTTACCCAGTCACTATCAGCACGTGCGATAAGAGATGAAGGATGGACATGGTGGACGATGGAAATGAGAAATGGAATACTCGAGTGCTTGTACTGTACTCGTACTCGTAGAAAACTATTGATTGTAATCTATAATTACATGTTAATGTCTTGACAATATTAACCGGTCGAAATGTACGAATAACCTCACTTCATTCCATAGCATACATAGCATTCCATTCCATTCCTTTCCTTTCCTTTCCCATCCCCATCAACACCGTCAAACATTCCTGATCTCTCTGTCCTGTTGTTGTCCCTCTCTCTTCTTTTCGTTGCTGGGGAAATAGAGCAGGGGGTCTACCGCTTAAACCTCGGTCAAACTCCTAAATATCAATCAATACTTAGGTAAAGTAGACATGGGAGGATTGGTAGAAAGTGAAAGGAAGGTCCTAGGATGAAATCGTATTGTGATAACATACAACATCAACTACGGCTCAGTTACATATTAAAAATGTCATTCTATTGATGGTCAATTGAATCTATATTCATGCCAACTTCACAAGTTAATCAGAAAATCCTTGTTGAATGCCAGCACATCAGACGTTGATTGAGCCACCGGTAAACATCAGAAGACAAGCTGAAGACGACGGGAAACAACTTGAACCCCAAGGACAAAGATGTCATTTCTATTCGGGAGAAAGCAGCGCCCAAATACGGTGGATCTATCGAAACAGGCCAAGGACTTGATATTGAAGCTCGATGGCCCTGGGGGTGCTGCGAAGGTATACTTTCTGCGCGTTGAACGGCTACAACTGAATGAGGGATGAGCTGACGACTTGGCAGGCTGAAGAGCTAGCAAAATCTCTATCTCAGATGAAATTTATTTTGCAAGGAACTCAAGGTGATTGCTTCATACAACCTCTACTACAACCCACTAACGACTCCGCAGAAATTGAAAGCACCCCCGAGCAAGTTCACCAATTGGTTACGGGAATGATCCAGGAAGACCTACTCTACCTCCTTGCCGTGAACCTATACCGCCTTCCATTCGAGTCGAGAAAAGATGCTCAGGTTATATTCTCTTATGTTCTACGGTTCCGGCCCGCAACCGCATCACCAAAGAGCGAACCTATGGCGCTTAGTTATGTTATAAATAATAGACCGGAGGTACTGGTTGAGCTATGTAATGGTTACGAGCACAAGGAAAGTGCTACACCTGCTGGCACAGTTCTACGCGAGGTTTTGAAGAATGATGCGGCAGCAGCGATCATTCTGTACAATGATATCAAAGATGGAGATGTTAGCACAAAGGGTCTGACTCATATACAGCCAGAGATCAAGCAGACTGGAGAGGGAGTCTTCTGGAAATTCTTTAATTGGATCGACCAAGGATCATTTGAGGTTGGAGCAGATGCTTTCACAACTTTTAGGGTAAGCGTGGTAGTCAAGTTGGTAGGAATGAAGCTAATGCAAGTACCTATAGGAACTGTTGACAAAACACAAACAACTTGTAGCACAATATTTGGCAACCAATTTTGACCTGTTTTTTGACAAGTACAACAATATTCTGGTCCAATCAGCAAGTTATGTTACCAAAAGACAGTCTATAAAGCTCCTGGGTGAGATTCTTCTGGATCGAGCCAACTACACAGTTATGACAGCATATGTTGACCGAGGAGAGCATTTAAAAATATGCATGAATCTTCTTCGGGATGAGAGAAAGATGGTGCAATACGAAGGATTTCATGTTTTCAAAGTCTTTGTGGCTAATCCACACAAATCCATGGCCGTACAGAGAATCTTGCTCAATAATCGGGAAAGGCTGTTGAATTTCTTAAAACATTTTCTGGAAGATCGCACAGAGGATGAGCAATTCATAGATGAGAGAGAGTTCCTGATCAAGCAGATAGAGAGAATGCCACCACAACCAGTTGAGCCGGCACAGAAGCCCGCACTCTTAATGGGACGTTAGAAGGAGAAGCATAGAAGTTGGTAAACAATGATGAGATAAGACATATGGGTGGGCATTGATGGCTGGATACGACATGCATACGGGCATACTTGGAGTTGGGAGCATTAGGTTTTGAATGAAAGGACCAGGGAGCAATCACTGTAAACAGCAAAGGCGTTTGTTTGTACAATTTGTGATCCTACAAGCCACAAAGATCATGAAGTCTCACATAAATAGATAAATAAAATAAGATAAAATAGAATAAATTCTTGAGAAAGGACTGAAGATCGAATTCTATCTGCTGTCTCAATTTTGAGAGAAGAGAAGAGAAGGAAGAGAAGATAGACCAAAGGCTGACTTGAAGTTTATTTGAGCTAAGCCAAAATAAGACTAGTTGATAACACCCACCTACTCAGCCTTTCGCGTTCGCGATTGTTACATGGAAATTGGTTTCCGTCAGATGTCGCAAAAAAGTGTCCAACAAATATTACAACGCTCAACGCCCAACGTGCAACTGAACCAACATTGCACATTAATAGTTTCGCACCAAGGAACAAAGTTGAGAAGCAGCGAACTTGATTTTGAATCATTATCAAGCCCCGTTCATTGAACTTCATACCCGCGCCAATTCGCATCGATAGTCTTCAATATGCAGGCGCAATATCGCTCCTATCAACAAGGGACGCCTTCACGGACATCTCACGCTGGTGGCAATAGAAGAGGTATAGGTATGTATAAGCTCAATATAAAGCATGCACTCTGTCATCTCACATCATACATTAGTCCCTTTCCTAACAAGCCCTAGCCAACCTTTCTATTTTTTCGACCATCCATTGTGTCTGAACTTTGCTATGCATTGCTAGAAACTTACACCTTTATATGTTTATAACCTTGGACAAAACTAATGCGCAATTGTAGCACCTGCAACCGCTGTAGCAAGCAGAGAACAGATGACGCAACAACAATACCAACAGCAGCAAGCGCTTATCATAAAGCAAAAGGAAGCGGCAAAGAAACGAGCAAGTGAGCCAACAGATAAGAATATTCCAGATGGGGTAGAAGACGTGATTATTGGGGATGGTGTGCAGAGATATAGAGAGCTGAGGGATGTCGAGAGAAGGTTGGATGCGACAATGACGAGAAAGAGATTGGACATTCGAGAAAGTGTGGATAGGAATGTCAAGGTTTGTTTTTCGCATGTCTGGATGGTCCGGGCAATGCTGATTGTCTACAGAGACATAGAACTTTGAGAATTTGGATCAGCAATACGGTAGAAGATCAGCCTTGGCAATCAGATAATACCCTGGATGTCGACGCCTTTGATTTCAGCACAAACATGGACTCTTCGTTTCGGGTCAAAATTGAAGGAAGATTACTGGATGACGACGACGAGGATAGTGAAGATAGTGAAGATGAAGATGAAACCGCAGAAGGTGGAGTTGATGCGATGGATGTGGATAAGAAAAAAAAGACAAAAAGTCCGGGAAGACTTTACAGATTGTCACATTTTTTTAAATCTATGACAGTTGACTTTGACCGAAATCAACGAACCAAAGATGGAGCAGATCAGAGCGTAGAGTGGAAGAAACCCAGCGTTGCGCCAAATGCAAATGGTCTTCCGGCCGCTGCAGATTTTGACCAATTAGAATTCAAGCGGTCCGGTGATGAAAATTGCAATATTGTCATCAATCTGGTCCGGGACGAGACCCCCGAAAGATTTCAATTAAGTCCTGTTCTCGCAGCTATCTTAGATACCAATGTTGGCACTCGTGAAGAAGTTACAATGGGTATTTGGAGTTATATCAAGGCTATGGGACTTGCAGATGATGATGAAAAGAGAACCTTTGAGCTTGATGAGCGACTCAAACCAGTATGCCAACTGTTAAAATCTTATTCAATTACATGAGACTAACATTATATAGCTTTTTCAAGGTCGAGAAAAAGGATACTGGCCTCAACTTGGTGATGCCATCATATCCCACACAACAATCCTTCAGCCAGTCCGCCTCCACTATACCATCCGTGTAGACAAAGAATTCCACGAAAACCCTCAACCAACCATCTATGACGTCCAAGTAACAGTCGAAGACCCCCTAAAGGCCGCCCTTGAAGCCGCCACCAAAAATCCCACTTATGCTACGAATCTTGTTGAGCTTGCAGCCTTGGATAAACAGCTCGCGGTCATGATCCGCGCAATCGCCAATTCCAAATCAAAACATGCGTTCTTTGATGCCCTTTCGAAAAATCCTACCGAGTTCATTAGGAAATGGATTAGCTCGCAAAAGAGAGATCTGGAAATTATTGCTGGGGATGGAATGAGAGGGGGTGGGGAGGATGCTACGAGTGATGAGTGGAGGAGGGGTGGTGCAGATGGTGTTTGGGGAAGTAATAATGTGAAGGAGCTTGCTGCTCTGATGATTAGCACGGGTAAAGTCAAGGCAGGATAGGCTAGGATGGTATGATATGGGATCGAGATTGAGATTGAAATTGAGGATTTATTTTGATTCATGATATCGACATGATTCGGAGCACCTGGTGGAGGGAGTTGGGAACAAATGGAATGGAATATCGCTCTGTTTGTGTGTAATAGTTATTGTAGGGAAAAACAGGGGACTGTGAGGAAGAAAAGCTGCGAGATGAGATTTAAAGGAAAATCAATCGCCAGGGGATGAGATGTTCTAGACCTGAATGCACCACCTGCAATCTGATTGCTATCCCTACTCGATGCTCCCAAGAGACTCGGAGCTATTCGGTGATAAGATAACATGGGTTCAACATTCCCGAATAGCTACAGCTAGCTACCCCTGTTCATACGTCACAATGCAGCCGAGCTCATTCAAGCGCTTGCTAAGAACAATGGGTTCGTCATACAAATGGGGCAGGACGTCTTTTCGCATCTCTTCTTGCGTCGTGATAAACAATTCAACATTCCATCCCTTCTTCAAACTTTCACTCTTCATCACTTGTACAGGTACAGGTACAGGTACAGGGACAGTAAAACTTCACAATATTGACCCCTCAACCTCGATCTTCATCTCAATCTGATCTTTCATTCATTGTCTCCAACCCCAAGCGAGAGCAACTCCTCGGATAAGTTATCCCCATCTCCCAATTTCAATACCGTCTTTACACACCGCCAACACTCTCACGATGTCACCACCTCCCTCGTTCGCCCCGGGCCACACGGCCCTCATCACCGGTGGTGCTTCCGGGATCGGGCTGAGTCTCGCGATTAAATGTTTGGGGTATGGAATGAATGTTGTCTTGGTGGATAATCACGGGGATCATTTGGGTGCGGCGCAAACTTACCTTACGCAAAAGAGCGATGGGAAGCAGCAGGTTGTGGGGCTGAAGATTGACGTGGGACAGGCGGAGGATTGGGAGAGCGTGAGGGAGGTGGTGGAGGCTGATTTTGATGGTATGTTTTTTTCTTTCTGTTTTGTGGATGGTTGGATTGAGCGGTGATTTTTGGAGGGAGTGAAAGGAAAAGAACGGAACGAGAGAGAATCATTCACGTATAAGTAAAATAACACTCTCTCCCTTTGCAAGGAAAACTCCACGTCCTCGCCCTCAACGCGGGTACATCTCAACGCGGCGCTTTTGCCCAAACCGCCTCAACCGACTATTTTAACAGGATCTTGAGTGTTAATCTCTTTGGGGTTATCAATGGGATTAATAATCTTCTCCCCTATATCACATCGCACACATCACCTTCGTCCGTCATCATCACGGGGAGTAAACAAGGAATCACCAACCCTCCAGGAAACCCGGCATATAATTGCTCGAAGGCGGCGGTGAAAACTTTGGCGGAGCATTTATCGTTTGATTTGAGAGAGAAGAAGGAGACGGGTGTTCATTTATTGGTGCCTGGGTGGACCTATACTGGGTTGACGGGAGGCGGGTCTCCGTTTGTGGTGAAGGGGGATGGGGAGGAGGTGGAGAGAGCGGGGCTTGAAGAGAAACCTCAGGGTGCGTGGTCGGGAGATCAGGTTGTGGAGTACCTTGAGGAGAAGATGGGCGCGGGAACTTTTTACGTGGTTTGTCCAGATGGGGATGTGACGGAGGAGATGGATAGGAAGAGGATGGCGTGGGGAGCAGGAGATCTCGTGGAGGGGAGACAGCCGTTGAGTAGGTGGAGGGAGGGGTACAAGGGGGCATTTGACCAATTTATGAAGAAGGATCTGTGATGGATGCATGCATTCTGGCTGCAGTGTCGCTGGTAAGAACATGAATATCAATTGGGCAATGAATACAAATAAGGCTCGATCTCAGATGCGATCTTCGTCTTGAATGGAAGGAAGTAAATACATTGGTGCTACACGCAACCTAATAACTTTTTGGCGCTCAAAGCTCGGAATCAATCGTGCATTTGCGTTTAGTTCTTTTTTGGTAGGTGGAGGTATTGCGGGCACGTCTCATTTATCATTTTTCATTTTTCATTCTTCTAACATGCGAAGAGGGCTGGGGCCAATGATGGGCGTATCGATTGGTATTTGAAATGGGTTGGGATGGGATGAGATGAGATGAGATGTTTCAAAGAACAGGAGGAAAGAAAAGATGGATGGATGTAATTTAAATGGGATGGGATGGGATGGGATGGAATAGGAATGGAGAAGATGGAGAGGCGAGCAGAATGTCATAAACACCCTCACCAGCAAAACTACTCGTCCATTCTACGTATTGGTAATCATGTTGTTTTATTTTGATGAAGATAAACTTGATGAAGACGAGAGGGAGGAGAAGATTGTGCGGTTTTGGATATTATAGATCGGAGCTGATACATGTCGGCACCGTGTTCAACCCCCCAGATCTTTCATCCTCATACTCATACTCATACACAAACCCTACCCAGATATGCTATATACTTCCCAATAAGCCCTCGACTCCCATCGACAAACACCCCAAAGCGACATATATAGAGCAAACCGGCACCTCGTGGTGTAGCGGTAGGAGCGACACGCCGGAACGCAATAAATCCCTCCCGTGGGGTTTCCCTGACCGCAGCCCCTCAGGGGTGAGCGGTAGGTTTTTGCTCTCTTTTGGGGGATATTTTGGGGAAAGGGAGCGAGGGCTTATTGTTTTCTGGTTGAATGTGCTTGATTTTGGGGACGTTTATTTACTCGTACATGTGGTGGTTGAAGGGGGGGCAAAAGAGTGGGGTACGGAGGAGAGGCGAAGCGAGTTGTTCGCTTGATGATTGGATGTGGATTTGTTTTACGGGTTGTCGATGATATGAGATTCACTTCATCTTTGGATGGTGGGCGCGAGGTTGCTTGGGTGGAAAATGTTTAGAAAGGCTGAGGTCAGGTGTTTTTCTGCAGGGTGGGGATTCTACCAGATGCAGTGCTTCCCTGGACAAACGTCCTGGATGGGTGATAGATATGTGGAAAGAAGTGAGAGCTTGAGAACCAACGTGTAGTGAAATGTGTGAATATGGACAACGTAAAACAGACAAGAATGCAGATGGGTGCTGAGAAGTGCAGCATGTATTGATCAGGTGTATACACACATTAGCCTGGAGTAAATTGGCCCTGTCACGGTTCTGATACGTTTAGAAAACATAAGGAGAAGAAGGCAAGTACTCGAGTAAAATGGATAGATAGGAAGTGAGGTATGTAGAAATTCGAATACGAGTACTCTATGTATGTTTTTAAATGACCTCTATAGACATACATCTCTTATACTCGTAGGTGAAGAAGCAATGAATGAAAGACGGTCAATCCCTCAACGATACTGCACCAACCACACCATACTGCATGCAGCCTTGAGTTCCGCCAGAAAAAGGAACTTTTCTCACGAGTACACTTACTAGTACGTCACGAAGATAGAAATAAGATAGAAGCTTCTAGTTCCAAGACAGTGGAGCGACGGACGCCCCGGGCTCCAGGATACACGACTTCCGCCCGGCACTAGAAACCCCCAAAGACTGTCGGGCCCGTAAGGCGGAAAAACAAATATTCGATAAATGTCATTTCAGTCCAGGAAAAGCAATTCTATGTCTGATGGACATGAGTTTCAGCTCGTGCCCGTGTCCACTCGGAGTTACATAAGGAGTGTTCGCCCTGTCAAATAGCGGCCTCTCGCGTATGATGACCCACCCCTAGAGTAAACAAACCATCACTCAATGTACTATTTTAGCAGCAGCAGCGTGCTTGTACAATGCGGGACTGGCGCCTCGGTTGTGTGTGAGCTGCTTTGCATCTTGCCTCCCGATGAAGCTGCAAAGCTCTGATTCTCGTGACGACAAAGACTCGAGTCGAAAGTTAGACATGTGCTATCGTCATCGGAGCCCCGAGAGCAGAAATACTCGTTGGTGGCTTGTGGATGCACGGGGGAGATGTCTGTTGAACATTGCGTTAGGTGCGCCAGAAGAGTGGTCCAGAAAGCCAGCCATAAACAGAGTTTTCTCGAAATAGGTACCGCACGAACTGTTGGTGGGTAGATACTCGAGTAATGTTTAGTAGGTCGGTCACCCATGCCGCCAGACACAAAACACAAAACACAAACCTCAGAACGCCAAGACTCGTCTTTAGTCTACTGCCATGTGGCATACCGGTATGGTGGCGTATCAGAGCTATATATAAGTACTTATTTTCTTTGGAAAGACGAAGATCGAGTCGGGTTGAGATTCTGAAGATGAAGGTCTCTGATAGTTTCCGTGAAGAAAATGTTACATATTGTGTAGCCCCCAATAACCTTCAGGGGTACGATCTTTGCGGATAGGACCCAAGCGGAACCTAAGCGGAGCCGAAGTGGATGGTCACTGCCTGTAAACTAATTCCCATCAACAATAAAACAAAGCTACCAATTAGTGATTACTTATAACTTCATCATTGGCAATTCCGAGGTTATAATATATACTCGAGTATATACCCGTCACCGAAGAATAAGGCTCACTAACAACACTCTAACGCAATGGCATCCACTGATGATATATCTTGGCCTACTCGTAGAGTGTCACACACATTGAAAGTTTATACTGATATAGAAGATCCCATGGGAACTATGTGGATCAGGAGTGACTTGTTGTTTCACTGGCTGACAGAAAGCTGACAAGGAAATGCTGGGTCCGCGATCAGGATCCAAACTCTATCGTACGATCCTTTTTGATCGACGGAAGGGACTTCGCCTTCTCCATACCGAACAAAAGATCAAATTTAAACCATGCGGGGCCACCAGGGCCATCTGCAGATCCTCATGCTTGTTTATATTTGCACTGGTTCTCCAAATTTGCGGCGAAGATTTCCATGCCATGGGGGGAAAGATATTTGCGATGCAGAGGCTACAGAATGAGTATGCCGTCGTTGGATGAATCGATATCCAGCGCAGCATCGGAGCGTAGGAGGAGGGTTATATATAAAATGCAGAGGTAGCACCGGCTTCTCGACTATCCTAACTAACTAGACTGAACCACATTTTTGCCCTGACCCTTTACCTCTCCAGCCACGGAATGCAGTCTCTCCTCCAAGATAGGGGTATCGCCCATCACTGCAGATCACGCACAGTATCCGGACGGAATCGCAGGAGGGAGTCGTATGGCATGATGCATTCTGGATTATCATGTTCCCCCATCTCCTCAGCACTTACCAAGTACTCGAGTAATTAGTGTCTAGATGGGCATCAACACATGTGGGATATGATGGATGCAGTCGTAGTTCGAGCATGTTGCTTATTAGTCGGGATGTGTATCCAGCCCCGTCCCATCCAATCAATAAGTGTATATCAATCAATTATCGACTCTGGGCTCATGGCTCATGGCTCATATATACACAGGTGGGCGGTCTCCGCTTGCTTGAGAGAGACTGGCGGACCAAGGCGAAGAACGGGGGGCACTTTTAAGGCTTTGGGCTGAGGATGGAAGGATACCGCCCAAAATAGAGTTTTTATAGCTCCAACCAATCAAACCCAGCAGTTTATGATGTCGACCCTCATTGCTGCACCGTTCGTCCCGTGACTCCTCCAAATCCCATAAAAACCATCTAAATTCGATCCCATCTCATATCAAACCAGGTTAGCCTGACCTGGTGGACCCATGTAATTCGCATAATTCCCCATTCGCCACTCACTTCTGGTCTCGCCAAACCACAATTAACCTTGACCGTAACCATCGACTACTCTAGATTCTGTATGTTGATCAGTCCCTCAGCACGCGAATGTCCGAATATTCCAACATTCGAACATTCGAACCCTCTTCACATCACATCACATCACATTTGTCTGGATATGAGGGGCTGAGTAGTGGTCGATTCTTTTGCCAACCTTCACAATCAACAAAAACTAATCATCTTCATATCCTTCCTTCCGTTTCCAGGACCAAAATCACTACTATTAGCCCAAACCCTCGATCGTTCCCTCTTCAATCTCTTTCAACCTCGGAATTGTGTACTTTGTCAATACCATCCAATCGAATCGAATCACATCAAATCCCTCCATCTTCTTGCGATCCCTCTCCCCTAGCCTTCAAACTTTGTATTTACTACTTACTCTCTACTCTCGTTACTGCGCCTGGTAAACCCGTTTGGAATTTTTATATCGGGAGAGGATTGAACGGCAAAGATCCTTCATGGTTAAGAGAAAGCCCAACACCCTGTAAACGATTCTGCAAACCTCTCTCGATGCATCCGCGAACCGAACGAAGATAAATACATGAAGGTGGAAAAGGCTGGCTGCGAATAATTCCCTTTCTGACATCAAAAATAGAACTAGTTTGCACGGACGGAAGTGTGGTATACGAATTGGCCACAACAACAGCGGCGGACCTATCAAGGTCAACTGACTCCTTGCAATGCTGCCGGATCCTGAAGGTAATGCCCAGTTACTAAAGGACAACGAATCTCATTCGATGGGGGATGTTTCTCGGTCCTCATCTCGGGCGCGAAACCTAAGAAGTGGCTCCATACCAATCTCGAACTCCCCGATCACAAAACCACGATTATGGGTTTCCGATATTCCCAAGAGCTACCCAGCTGGATCTTCCCAAGGCATATCCTCGTGGAGCACTAGTTCAGACAAGCAGCTTGGTAGCCCAGCATCTGGTACGAACGACCGGATATTCCCAATACGAAGTGTCGTAAGTGTCGATCCGTCACAGACTCCACATTCATTCTCGGGCAGAGGCTCCAATTCGGGCGAAGCGAATGATTATTTTCCACGCCCTCCAAGCGTGACAAGCAAAGATGGAGGTGGGAGGAATGGATACTTTCATTCGGACTCGGGCGGAAAGACAACCCCTCGCCAGAGAGAACAGGCAGAATCTGGCGCGGACATGAGGAGAGTAGACCGCAAGTCCTCTACTTCCACAAATCGAAGTGATTATAGAGGCAATCGCATGCAACAATTTATCGACAACGTATCCGATGATTCTGTCGACACCCGTGCCTTCAGCGCCAAAGGCATTGGGGGAGACGGCTCATCGGCCGGAAATCTGTCAACCCCCGAGGACGCTGAGATCGGTAGTCTAGTAACAACCAGATTTAAGCACATCGTGACTGCAGAAGGACATGCCATTATTACTGGTCGTGATGGAGATGTTCTACAAACATGCGAAGATGAACCGATCCACATACCCGGAGCCATACAAGGTTTCGGCCTACTTATTGCATTATCAGAGCACGACGACAATCAACTCTTGGTTCGCATTGTTAGTGAGAATTCTCAACGCATGATCGGATATACGCCCCAAGAACTCTTTCGGCTGAACAGCTTCCTAGACATTCTGAGCGAGGAGCAACAGGTGAGTCATTTTAACCCCGATTTTTGGAGCCTGTACTTATTGTATCAGGAAAATCTACTTGATCACATTGACTTTATACGAGATGACGAGGCAGGTCCTGCATCGAACGGCCCAGAAGTTTTTACCGTCTCAATCCGCCACCCCAGAACTCGCAAATCTCGAAAGTTATGGGTAGCTATGCACATAAATCCTGTCAACCCAGAAATGATTATCTGCGAGTTTGAACTCGATGATGACCAAACGTACCCTCTCGTGCCTGAACAGGAAGAAACACCGGAGCCTCCAGAAGACACGCTCTGCAGCAAACCAACAAAAGAGGAATTTGCTGAGAGTACGGTAAATTCTAGCAAACCGCTTAGGGTACTGAGGAATGCGCGCAAGCGTAAAGGCGAGGCAGCTGCTATGGAGGTTTTCAATATTATGTCTCAGGTGCAAGAACAGCTTGCAGCTGCGCCAACTCTAGAACTTTTCTTGAAAATTCTTGTAGGCGTGGTAAAAGAATTGACTGGTTTCCATCGAGTCATGATTTATCAATTCGATGCTTCATATAACGGTCGAGTGGTTACAGAGCTTGTTGACCCTCGAGCAACCACAGATCTTTATAAAGGACTTCATTTCCCAGCATCGGATATTCCTAAGCAAGCTCGAGAATTATACAAAGTCAACAAGGTTCGACTTCTCTATGACAGAGATCTAGAAACGGCACGACTCGTTTGCCGCGGAGTCGAAGAGCTTGAAACCCCTCTCGATCTATCATATGCTTATCTTGTAAGTTCTTGCACCAAGAGACCTAAATAGACTCGAACCTCCCTATTAGATATTTCTCAATTTTTGCTGATATGCCGTAGCGAGCTATGTCACCTATTCACATTAAATATTTGGCGAATATGGCAGTCCGATCCTCAATGTCTATTTCCATAAATGCTTTCGGAGAATTATGGGGCTTGATTGCTTGCCACACCTATGGTGCGAAAGGAATGCGAGTGTCCTTTCCTATTCGAAAGATGTGCCGGCTGGTCGGTGATACGGCATCGAGGAACATCGAGAGATTATCATACGCTTCACGACTCCATGCCCGGAAGCTTATCAACACCGTCCCAACAGAGGCCAACCCTTCCGGTTACATAATAGCATCATCTGACGACCTTTTGAAGCTATTTGATGCCGATTTCGGCCTTCTCTCGATTAAAGGAGAGACGAAAATACTAGGCAAGGTCGATCAATCACACGAGGCACTTGCCATGCTAGAATATATGCGACTGCGTAAGATTAAATCAGTGGTGACCTCTCAGGATATCAAACAAGACTTCCCCGATCTGAGATATCCTCCAGGATTCAACTTCATTGCTGGGTTGCTCTTGGTACCTTTAAGTTTGGAGGGCGATGACTTTATTGTTTTTTTTCGTGCTGGGCAGATAAGAAACGTTAAATGGGCTGGTAATCCATACGAGAAATTCATCAAAAAAGGTACCGAGGGCTATCTAGAGCCCAGAAAGAGTTTCAAGACATGGAATGAAACAGTCATCGGAAAGTGCCGCGAATGGACGGAGGAACAGGTCGAAACCGCTGCAGTTCTCTGCCTTGTTTATGGGAAATTCATCGAGGTAAGTTCAAATGTTATCAAGAGTCATTTTACCTTTACTGACACTCAAGATCAGGTTTGGCGTCAAAAGGAGGCCGCACTGCAAAACAGTCAGCTTACACGACTATTGTTGGCAAATTCGGCCCATGAAGTTAGAACTCCTTTGAATGCTATTATTAATTACCTCGAGATTGCCCTTGAGGGTGCATTAGACCAAGACACACGAGAGAACCTATCCAACTCATACTCCGCCTCTAAATCATTAATCTACGTCATCAACGATTTGCTGGATTTGACGAAAACCGAGGAAGGCATGGATCTGATCAAAGACGAAATTTTCGATCTACCTGCTACAATACGAGAGGCTACCGACTTGTTTAATGGTGATGTCAAGCGTAAAGGCATCGAATACACCGTGATTGAACATCCCGGTGTTCCACAGTTTGTTCATGGCGACCAAAGACGTGTCAGACAAGCAGTTGTTAACATCACGGCAAACGCTGTGCAGCATACATCAAATGGGTTCGTTCATGTTGATGTATGGCTACAAGAGATAATCAACGACCGAGTCAACATCGAAATTATAGTTGAAGATTCTGGGGTCGGCATGTCGAGTCAAAAACTCGATACTCTTTTTCGAGACCTTGAGCAAGTTGATGGCGATCCTTTGTTTGAAGACGCGGAGGGGAATGAAAAATCCCTTGCTGATAGCAACCGTACTATAGGCCTTGGCCTGGCAATGGTCGCCAGAGTTGTCAGGAATATGGATGGTAGGCTGCGATTGAAGTCGGAGGTTGGCAAGGGATCGAGATTCGTCATTCAATTGCCTTTCTTGCTTCCTTATGATGATTTGGGGAATCCTGGAAATGAAGAAAACGCTGCCCTTTCGCAGACACCTCCCATATCACCATTGACTGCATCCTCGCCTCCCGCAGGTACCCCTGGCGAGGTGACTCTCGTTGAGAAATCAAGCTTGATCAGAACAAACGCCGAACCTTCGATCAGTCACAAGCGAAGCATAGAAGAAATTGCAAGTTTGCACAGCTTCAAAAGTACAAGTAGCAGCAAAGCCAGTGGGAGAAGTGATGTGGATAGACTAATTGATGCCATCTCTGCCTCAATCGGCAATTCACCTGGAGAACCCTTGCGGCGTGGTAGTAGCAATGACCGACACAGCCTTAACAGTATGCCTCTAAATTCTCAAAATTCGCATCGGCCTGCATATCTGAAGCGCTCGGCATCGTACACATCCCCAGACTATTTGAGACTGGAGTATTCTAGAGTCGAGGGATCTGAGACGATTGTCGATACCAAAACACCAGTGAAAGCCATCAAGATTCCGGAAGAATTCTCGGGTGACACAAACGACACAATCCCTCCTTCACCTGCAGCAAAGGTGAAACTCAATATTCAACCCTCATCATCCTCAAAAAGTGGAAATGAAGGTGAGCCTACACTAGCGTTAAAACCTCTCAATAGGGAGCACCTAAAGGTCTTGGTAGCCGAGGATGATCCTGTTAACAGCCGCATTATCAACAAGAGGCTGGAAAAGAGTGGCCATGAGGTCTTTCACACTATCAACGGGGAAGAGTGTGCAAGTGCTTATGGAGACAATATCGCCGATTCATCCAAGTCCACCGGCGCATCTTCATCACCTACCAGCCGTTTTGACGTAGTGCTTATGGATATGCAAATGCCGATAGTTGATGGGCTCACTTCAGCAAAGATGATCCGTTCTTTAGAAAAGAACCACCTTAACCTCTCGCCTCGGGCTAAACTCAATGGAAGAGTACCCATTTTTGCCGTATCAGCCTCACTTGTCGAACGCGAAAGGCAAACATATATCGATGCTGGTTTTGATGGCTGGGTATTGAAACCCATCGATTTCAAACGCCTCAATATCCTACTAGAAGGGATCGTGGACAACAAGGTTCGAGAATCTTGCCTATACCGACCAGGGGAATGGGAACGTGGAGGTTGGTTCCACAAAATCCAGCCGTCAGCATTGCAATCATCAACAGTACCGCCAAATCAAACGCCGGTTCAGAGCCTTCCTCAAATAGGATCAGTAGCACCTCAACCTGACCAAGATTCACCCGATAGTGACGCAGGTTCTTCAAAACCAAGAGATGACAAAAGGCAACCGTTGATATATGATGAGAGACTCAGTGCCACGAGCGAGGCGCTAAATTCTGTGGCTGAGGTCGACGTGGGACCACATTGTGATACCCCTGCTCCTGATGAACAACCTGTGACAGATGACGTTGATGAAGAAGTCACACCCATTGCTGGGCAGCCTCTTCAAGGTGACACTAATAAGAGCAGTGGGCATCTCACTGCGATCACCGAAGTGACCGATGAAGCAGACTGTGCGCCTGCTCCAGGTAGCTATTTTGAGGCTGACGCCTCAGATGCTGAGGATCAATCAGCTGATTCTGTGGTCATTGATGGCCCGGCAGCGGAAATTGCCAATAATACTGAGATTTCCGAGTCGACTGGCTGATCGGACGGGTGCGGTACCTTCCTTGTTACCCAATTTTTCTCTTCTATATTTCTTTACGGGGTTTGAATATTCCAATCTAACGTCACAATTGAAACACGAGAGTTTGGCGGTCAGAAGTTTTACGCACATATACAGGGTGACACAGTATACCCTTCAATTTCACAGATGGGAGCGGGAGTTTTGGGAGTAAAGCCGTACTGCGTACGAGACCTTGAGGGGTTTATGATAATATTTCTTCGGGGAGGGGGGCATTCGTACATGGATAAATACATGGGAAATCAGGCTTCAGGGCTTCAAAGATGAACACAAGGCTCTAATCGCTTGAATTCGGTTTTAATCAGGCTTGAAACCGAGGAGGCCGCTCAAGTAAGATTTGTTTATGGCATGACTTACGGGCTGCGTGGGCGGGCGTCAAAATGACGCACGCCATTGATGTTATGTATATACTAGTCTTCTTTGAGAAAGGAGGGAGGGAAGGAGGGAAGAGAGAAAAATGATATATAAATCTTTCCATCTCGCTCTGTTTTACTCTTACTCTTAATTTTGGTGAAATGAAATGGGATGAGATGGAAAGAGATGAGGTGGATGGATGGATGGACTTTACTAGTATAATTTGGATTCATGATATTCAAATGGGAGTGGAAGGAAAGAAGGAAAGAGGGAAGGAAGGAAGGAAATCCGAGTTAAGGTGTGTGTGAGAGAGAGAGAAATGAAAGGGAAAATAATACTGATAATCTTAACCTTACTTACTACTCGAGTACTTACTTAGTAAACAGACAGACAAATAGATAGACACACAGATAGACAAATAGATAGACAAATAGATATGAATGAATGAATAAACGAAATAAATAGAATATTGAAACAAAACCCTTATCAAAAAAGAGTTCACATATAAAAAGTTGATTAATGGATTATACTCGAGCACGGGTAGGTCAGGTTAAAGAGGAATGAAACCAATCAAAGAGCTCATGAGATTACTCGATGATGACAAATAACCGGGATGTAGCTCTATGATAGATAAACGGCCTTGCTTACCTCTTCAAAACATATATACTCGAACATCTTCACATCAACCTTCGTCAACAAGCAAAAGCCGGAAAAGATGGCTTCGCAACCAAATAACACACACGCGCCGTCAGATACTCCTTCGTCGAGAAATCATCTCCCCATCTTGGATTCTTCCAAACCTCACACTTTCATAAAGCCCCAAAAGAGGATTCACGAAGGTCATGATGTGCCCCACTTCCTGATCTCAAAAGCCTATACAGATATTGGCATCTTTGTTTCGCAACTCAACCTCTCCATGTGTCCTCGGAAATCACCCGATGGTGGTCGAGATCCGAAGACGTGGAGATTGGACTCCCCTCTCACGTTATCCGAGCCGGTGGAGAAGCTGCAGGAGTTGCTGCTGGAGATCAATTCGATTATTGATGAGGCACCACCGGATACGGGGCCCAGGAGATTTGGGAATGCTAGCTTTCGAACGTGGTATGGTCTGCTGGAGACGAGGGCGAAGGATTTGTTAAAGCAATCGTTACCAAAGGAGGTTCTCGAATTTGGGGGAAGTGGTCCAGACGATGAAGTATCAGCTTTGGACGAGCTGACTTCTTATTTGTTGGGTGCTTTCGGAAGTGCTCAGAGGTTGGATTATGGAACTGGCCATGAACTTAGCTTTTTGGCTTTCCTGGGATGCATTTGGAAGTTGGGGGGGTTTACCAAAGCACCATCGAATGGAGGCGAGTTGGAGAGGAGCATTGTTATGGGTGTCATTGAACCGTATGCTGTACACTCCTTGCTCTGAGGGGAAAAGTATGCTAAAATGTTCATTAGCTATCTACGCGTGATTCGTCGTCTGATCCTCACGTACACTTTGGAGCCCGCTGGATCTCATGGCGTATGGGGATTAGATGATCATTCATTCTTACCATATATCTTTGGGTCATCACAGTATTGTCCAGCTATTACCGATGGAGACGCAATGCCAGTCGAGGGGTCTTTACCAGAATCCCCAAACCCAGGAGATGTCGCGAAGAAGATGACGGTTGACCGAGAAAGAAAGAACAACATGTATTTCTCGGCCATTGGTTTCATCAATGATGTGAAAACAGGGCCATTCTGGGAGCACAGCCCAATTCTCTTCGATATCTCTGGAGTACGATATGGATGGGGTAAGATAAACAAGGTCAGTCGGTTTGCACCTCGCGACTCCAATCCCCCTCTGATGCATTTTAGGGCATGATCAAAATGTACCATGCAGAGGTCCTATCCAAATTCCCGGTCGTGCAGCATTTTCCATTCGGGTCGTTGTTTCGTTGGGATGCGGACCCTCATGCTGTAGCGGCTCCTCACACAGTACATACGGCACATCAACCGACAGGTTCGGGAGGTGCACCAACATCCCGACCGCCGCCACAAGACGGCACCCGAGCACCATGGGCTCACCAATCGCAAACTCAAGGCATGCCACCTACCACGGCGCCTTGGGCCGCCCCGTCACATGCGTCACGGACCGATGGTGGACCAACTCGTGCACCATGGGCAAAGTCCATAGATTAATATACAACCGTACAGTGTAGAGAAAAGAATCTTTGCTGCGAAGGGAAGGGAAAGGAAGGGAAAAAAAAGGAAAGGGGGATACTGTACATAGCCATTAGATACACATATGCACCCACAAGCACCCAGTCGAAGGCAAAAGCAATATCGATCCGAGCAAATAAAATTAACATTTATCTATGCTTTATTTCCTACGCATCTAACGTCATTACTCCGCTAATGCTACTCATACTCATACTCACCGAATAATACTCATACTCACACAATAATACTAATACCAATACTCACCGAACCGCAAAGTCACCACGCAAAAGCACTTTTCTCCTCTCCTCTCCTCTCCTCTCCTCTCATCTCATCTCCTGTCCAGTCGAGTTCTCATTCAAAGTTCAAAGTTCTCATTCAAAGTTCTCATTCAAAGTTCAAAGTTCAAAGTTCTCATTCAAAATTCAAAGTTCAGAGCTCAAAACTCTAAACTCAAAGCTTCAAGCTTGAGTCTCAGACCCTGGCGTGAATCAAACGCGGTAAAAGTGGGGTTACTTTTTGGTCTTGGCGGG
>NGKF01000012.1:936169-957291 GCA_002162555.1 Monilinia aucupariae
AGGAGGGAGAGATGAGAGGGGAGAGGGGAGAGGGAGAGGGAAAGGGAGAGATGAGAGGTGAAAGAAGTGAGTGTTTATTTTTAGTTTGGTGATTGTGATTGTGATTGTAAGTGTAAGTGTGATTGTGATTGTGATTGTGATATCTATTTTCAAGGGAAAAAGTGAAAGAGTGAAAGAGGAAGGGCGTAAATGTAGGGTAGGGGGGCGTGGGTGGATGAAATGAAATGAAATGAGATGAGATGAAATGAAATGAAATGTTTAAAATATCTCCAACCGAATCATCTGACTACGACGACACGTGATTGAAGATTTGGAGTCCTCGCAGGTGTTTACGGGTTGAGCATATATCAAGGGGGAACGATGAGGTGATTGGATCGATACGGTATATCTTGATCGCTGTATAAATGCATATACGCATGCAGTTACATATATCTATATATATCTATATCTAAGGTATGATGATCATCTTTTTGACTTTCCCTCTCATCTCCTTATCGTTGTTATATTGAGCCGTAAACCTTCTTCTCTTTGCCTTCCTCTGCTCGCGTCCTTCAAGCGGCCCAAGGTCCCATATATCTACGAGTATCTACTCGGATGAGAGTAGATATTTGTAGATATAGTGAGAAGAGTGAAAGTATATTTATTTATTTATTTATTTATTCATCCATCCATCCATTCATTCATTCATTCATCCATCCATCCATCCATTCATCCATCCATCCTTTTCATCCTCCCTTTCTCCCTCCCTTTCTCCCTCCTTCTCCCTCCCTCTCTCTCCCTCTCTCTCCCTCTTCATCCATCAACATCCATCCACCAATAATAAAACCTCCCCTTTCCCCTTTATCTACTCAAGTCCTTTCCAATCCCACTCAAATCCCCATCCTTATCCAAAACATTCATCCAACCAACCATCCATTCATCCATCCATCCACCCACGCCGCCAGAACTGGTGAACCCAACTTATTCATCCACATCTTCATAACTTGGAACATTCGATACTGTTCCGCCCAAACCAAGCTTTTCCTCGTGCATCCCAGGTCTTACTCGTTCTCCTTCTCTCAAGATAAAATCACTTCATACAAGGGGTTCCACTCTTTGATCTATCAACATGCCAGGCGTTCGTAAGTGAAATTATTCCTCTCCGTCTATCCTTTTGATCTTTGACCTTTCATCTTCATCTTCATCTTCATCTTCTCTTCATTTCCATTTCCATTTCAACCCTTTCTGTTCTATCATTCCTTCATTCGTTCATTCGTTCATTCCTTCGTTCTTTCATTCTTTCTTTCTTTCTTTCTTTCATTCTCCCTCATAAAGCGCGTCGACTTTATTTCTCTCTTTACCCTTCATTCTCGTCATTCTCGGTTTAACCACCTTCGTTCCAAATATCACATTGTACCATCGCATTCCAATCCACAAGAATAATATCGTCAGCGTGTGATTTGTTCTGATTGATTTCCTGACTCGGATCCTATCGATCAACTACCTCTCCATCACATCTTTCAAAATGGGTACTTTTTTTCTTTTCTTTTCCTTCTCTCTTCTCTTCTCTCGGTTTTGCTTTCAGTTATTTCTTCTACGGTCTGATCGTTGGGGCATCATCGATTTCTTCTACATTCTAATCGTTGGAGCGTCATCGATTTCTTCTACATTCTAATCATTTAAGCTTCATAACTAACCATCCCTCTTCCTCATAGCACCAAAGGCATTCGAAGCTCTCAAGGCCAAATTCAAGGCTTTGCTCAAGGGAAAGAAATCCAAGAAGGCGGAAGCAGACGCGGCGCCTGATGCAACCAAGACCGATGCTGCTGCTCCCCCCACGACCGCAACCTCGGATGCTGCTCCAGCTACTGAAGATGCTGCCCGTATGTTTGCAATGCCACATCCATGCTTTCATCCATGTGCTAACATGCATGTTCTTCAGCAGAAGGAAATGCGGCCGACAGACCTACCACCGCGGAAACTCCAGCCGCCCCAACGACCGCAGATCATGCCCCAGGTGCAGCAGAGCCAGCCAAGGCAACCGAAACTGGTGAGCCTCAAACTCCATACATGATCGGAACCTTGGTTAAAGCTCAGAGTACTGATACTGAAATAGCAGCACCCGAAGCTTCCCAGGGTGAGGAGCCAGTTAAGACTGAGAATAGTGGACCAATTGTCGCTGCTACTGCTCCTCAGCTTTAAATGAACTCCCATCCGATCATCGATGCTGAGTCTTATATACAACACATATAGCTCAGGCAAGATGGAGCGGATCCATTTCCTAGCGTGAAGTATACGAATCTTTGACTTCAAACTCGATACTTACGGCAACTACTTTAAAACCGATACCCTTGATATCATGAAGATGGAGTGGAGGTGCGTGTGGTAATGGCAGGAAGGTGTGGGTGGATAACACAAACTCCTACTCTCCATGTTTACCACATCATGGTTGAGTTCCCCAGTCAAATCTGCCCAGGATAATAACGTGTTATCATGTTTCCTTTGTCTTTTCTTTGCTCTTTTATGTCTAGTTTCCTTCATCGATGCTTTACAACTTTCTTACATCATCTTCGATATCCTCTGAGAAACCAAGCTTTTTCTCGGTCTTCTTTTTTGCGAGGATATCCAAATTGATGGAAGAAACTTGGAATCGATGAGCGGACGTGGATTTTTCTCAATATTACTTTGCTTGCTGTATCTAATTGCGATGGTCAAGATGGAACGAAGTCGATATACCCCCTGATACCCTAGGTACCTAGTTCTATTTGTGGTGCGAAGCGAGATGTTTGAGAGGATGGGATGTCGTTTTTTTTTTCTCATAAGAATATATCTTAATTGCTGAAATGAGGGTGTTGAAGTGAAATTTGTTGAATCTTGTGATTTATGATTTATGATTTGTGATTTCAATGTGATGGTTGATTTTAATTTGAAGTCTAGAGAGTAGAATGTTGAATTGGATGGTGTGGTATGATGAGAGGATATTATGGAATGAATGGGATGGGATGAATGAATGATGAATGTACTCGATATATATAAATATATCTAGGCATTTATTATTTTATTTTTATTATTTTTGAGGGAAAAAAACATTTAAAGGGTATATATAATATATATAATAAAGGGAAAAAGGGGTATTAAGGGAGGGGGATGGGAGAGAAGAGAGAAGAAAAAGAGAATGAAAAGGAAAAGAAAATATAGATGAGAAAAAAAAAGAGGAAAGGGAAAAAAAGAAAAGAGAAAAGGAAAGGAAAGGAAAGGAAAGGAAAGGAAAGGAAAAATGAAAAGGGAGGGAAAGAAGAGAAAGGGAGTGGAAAGGGGAAAAGGGAAGGGGAAGGGGAAAGGGAAGGAAAAAAGGAGAATAAGCGAAAAGGGAATGAGAAAGAAAAAGAGGCGAAAAAGGGAGGGGGGAAAAGGGAGGGGGGAAAAGGGGAAAAGAGAAGAAAGAAAAGAGAAGAGAGAAGAAAAAAGAGAGAAGAGAGAAGAGAGAAGAGAGAAGAGAGAAGAGAGAAGAGAGAAAAGAGAAAAGAGAAAAGAGAAGAGAGAAGAGAGAAGAGAGAAAAGAGAAGAGAGAAAAGAGAAGAGAGAAGAGAGAAGAAAGAAGAAAGAAGAGAAAAGAAAGAAGAAAAAAAAGAGAAAGTAAAAGAAGCTAAGAAGGGAAATGGAATAAGAAAGGAAAGAGAGAAGCGAAGAGATGAGGATTTAATTGATTGGTTGATTGATTAATTGATTGATTAAATGAGATCTTTTTGAAAGAGAGAGAGAGGAAGAGAAGGGAGGAAAGAGGGGGGAAGGAAAGAGGGAAGGGAAGGAAGAGGAGGGGAGAGGAAGGGAGAGGAGAGAAAAAAAAAGGGAAAAAGAGGGTTAAGAAAAGAGAAAGGGGAGATAGAAGAAGGAAAAGAAAGAAAGGAAAAAAAGGGAAAAAAGGAGAGAAAAAGGAAAGAGAAGAAAAAGGGAGGGAGGGAGGGAGTAAAAGGAGTAGAAAGAAAAGAAGGGAAGAGAGAAGAGGAGAAAGAGAGAAGAGAAATGAATTTTAAATGGATTTGAAAGGATAAGATAAAGTGAGAGATAAAAAAAGAAAAGGTTAAGAAAAAGAAAAGAAAAGGAAAAGGAAAGGAAAGGAAAAGAAAGGAAAGGAAAGAAAAGAAAAGAAAAGGAAAGGAAAGGAAAGAAAAGAAAAGAAAAGAAAGGGAATTAAGGATTTAAAATATATATAAAGGAATAGATTAAATGTTTAGGTTTATAAAGTAGAGTGGTTTTATTTTATTTTATTTTTTTTTTTTTTTTGGTTGGAAAATTCGATATGTGATGGGATGATGAGGTGAGAGGTGAGAGGTGAGAGGTAAAAGAAAATAATGATAATAATAAAAAAGACAAATACTTTAAAAACAAGAGATTCTATAAAGTACAAGATTACAAAATAATTCAACAACGAAGATTAGAAATCATCGAAGAGAAAAAGAAAATAAGGTGGGAAATTTGAATGTTTCGTTTCCTACGCGAGTGTTGATATTCCTATTCATTTATCGATTCAAAATATCTTTATAGAATTTATTTGTATAGAAGATTATAATATTTGTATCTAGAGTAAGTAGTTTGTAAGGAAATGATGGATGGTGTTGGGATGTTTAATTTGAATGAATGGATGGATGGATGAATGGATGGATGGATGAATGGATGAATGGATGAATGGATGAATAAATGAATGAATAAATGAATGAATAAATGAATAAATAAATAAATGAATAGATGAATAGATGAATAGATGAATAGATGAATAGATGAATAGATGAAAAAGAAGAGAAAAGAAATAATAAAAAGTATATATTATACTAGTGATCATACTCGAGTAAAGATTTAAAGGAAGAGATGATATACGAATATAAGATTAAAATAACAAAAAGAGTTATAAATAAATATAGAGTATACACTTACTTCACTTCACTTCATCTATTTCATATATCAATCCTCCATTCTATAATCACCACATCACCAACCACCAAATCAATCCTCACGCTCGCTTAACCTTGGCGAGTCCTCCTCTAATGCTCTAACCCTAGACCCTCGAAACTGTAATTAACATAGGAAATCTGTCGATATTCTTATACACGAATTATGATGGATGTCTTGACATATATGAGGATTTGGGTGGGAGTTTTGAGGAGGAATGGGAGGGAGATTCGTGGGGTGGATGTTGGGATTGTTCTTTGTTCCTCTTTGGGGTGGAGGGGAGGGGAGGGGAGGGTGGTTGTGGATTGAGGATGGGGATGGTGGCGGTGAATAAGTTACGTGGTTTCATCTCTCTCTTCCCCCCCTTGAGCTAGAATCATCAGGATAAAGCATCCACCAACCTCACAACCACCATACTTTTTGTGATTTTTTGTGATTTTTTGGCTGCGGTTTAGGTTATGGTATGATTTGGATGGTATGGTGTAGGAACTCGAAAGAATCGAAGATGGATTTGGCGTTGAAGGAAGAGATGGGACGAGAAAGTTTATGCTTTTATAGAGCGGATTAGAGTATATTGAAGGGTAGTGAGTGATAATAGAGAAGTAGATGGGTTGAGTGAATGGATGAATGGCAGAAGAGGGGGAAGATCTTGAATCTAGAAAGACATCCGGATCGGAAGATTGGATCCTTTCGATGCTATAAATACCCATGCTCTCCATTAGCTTTAAAGCTGTTTTGTCAGGAGCTAGTAGTTGCACTTCATGCTGGTACCACAAGAACGAACCTCTGGACGGAAAAAGAGAGGGGGTCTGGTAAGTCAACGTAGTTCTTGGAGGCCAGGGCAGTTTTGAAAGAGTAATGTAATGCTACCGAGGCGACGATAGGGAGGGCGAATAAACTATTCCTCTTGGTAACTTTAAGCTCGACGGAGTCGAATGCAAACGAATGGAAGGCCAAGGTAATTTAGACACTGACAGCAATCGCATTTCTCTATTTGGTCGATAACACATACTCAGAGGCCGAGTAAAAATGTGCCATGGAATGCTCTCTGAAAAGTTTGGATGATTGTATCTTACTACTCGTATACTGGAGGACATTGTTTCATGAAATATCCCATGAAATGGCCCCCCGAATCTAATTTACGACTCACTGTTTGCACTTGCAATTTCCACTCTAGATCTCGATAGAACCGCTCCACCAATCACCAGAAAGTAAAGGCCACAGTCCACGACACTTCTTGGAATAGATAAAAGACAAATGTTCTGCGCAGGGCATGCGATGATCGAGTGAGTATAGACCGTCTTCTTCTCTCTTCTCCTCTCTATTTATTTTTAGCTTTCATCTGCACCACCCTGGACATTACAATATTGATGCAGGAGCTTTGTGTGCTTTCTGACTTTATTCATCATGCTTGTACCATAGATGAATAACCTGCTGGGTGTGCCATTCCCGTATGCTTTGAGGCGAGAATGCCCTTGTTAGACAGAACTTACTCTTTTCCTGCTCTTGATATTTGATCACTATGGAAGTCCATCAATGCCATCACGCTCCATCATCAGACGATATTTTACCTTTTTACTCTAGTTGATTGATAATAACAGCTTGAATGATACATTGATGATAACGAGACTCTCCTTGTGCGTGACGACGAAAATTGTGTTGGATGAGAGTGGGTTTGGGAGTAGAACTAGCGAGCTACTCGTGCCAAGTAGCCGTGTAGTTTGTAACAAGTGTGTTTTCTTAACTCGATGATACAGAGAAAAAAGAAGTTTATGGAACTATCTCTATCTCCTCGCTACTAGCGAATATTGAGCTCAATTTTCATGCAATAGCTTCACCACTGGATCGGAACGAGATATATCTATCTTTTCAAGTTTTTTGAAGTGTACCTAGAACCATCATCATCAATTCGTGAAACCATTCTGTACACCACTAACATAGCATTAAGTATCATGCAACTACGCATTTCCATTCTGCGACCCCACTTTCGCCCTCTTCCCCCTCAGAGATTTCAAGTTCAGCATCGAAGAAAACAAAAAAGAGCATCTGGGCGCAGTAAAATTTCCATCTGATTGCTCCAGATACTATCAAGCAACGAGAGATCCGGTAGGAACTGAGGGTGGTATTGATGAGTAGGATGAGCATCGTACATGACAACACTTGAGTCTACGAAACCGAATTTCTCCAACTAATCGAATATCTTCGGATATGAAGCAGCGATCTTTTCCCGTTTGAGAGGATGCCAAGAACCCATTGCGATACCACACTGAGCGAATTTCATCTGGACTTTACCTGTAGCACGAAGATGAGGAAGGATATAGTTTTGATTTATATGGCTGTGGAACGAAGGGCTGAGTTATAAGCGAGATATTACCCCCTGACTATTTGTTGGTCGGTAGGTCATTTTATTGGTGTGCGAGCTTCATTCATATGATGGCTCGATTCAAGATATTCTTGCGTGAATAAATAAATAATAAGAGATGGCATAGAAAAAAGTACTAGTATAGATGTATGTATTATCCAAAGCGCCGCCAAACGCTTCTTATTGCTGTTCCCACCTTAACACTCAATTCTAAGTCATCGTCTGTCTCCTCATTACTTCTGTCCCATGTCCCCAGAAGTAACACTTCTAGCCGAAGCTGCAGTATTGACAGCCATAGGTATCTCCGTAGATCCACTTCTTTTCCACTATAATCATGAGAAATGAAATATTAGCATCCATCCATCCATAAAGTCAATGTGTCACTTGATCTTCATAATCTCCTCCAACTCTTCGTTACTTCGCACTCTCAAACTCAAACCCTTCTCAAACTTTACTACCATCTCTCGCCTTTCATTTCCATTCCCCTCTCTCCACCACCTCTCCCCTCCTTCCCAACCATTCTTCCTGACACCAAGAAAAACCAAAAGATTCAAAACAAGAACGAGATTCAAAATGAGAACAAAAAAAAAAGACAACAAAAAGAAAACTCACAATAGCAACCACGACCCCACAATTCCCACACTTATGATGAGCATCCTTAAAGCCCGTCATCATATACGGTACACACGGAAGACAAAAGCAGAAACAGCAGAGAATTGCCGACATACTATCGATATGATTAGCATGTCAACCTTCCTTCCCTATGAATCCAATCTATCCAACCCATCCAACGCATCCCTCACCACCCAAAAGACCCTTCACATCACCCACCCTCCTATTTCCACAAGCTCGCACGCTCACCACCCTACATAAGGGCCCCCAAAAAGAAGACAGAGAAATCAAAACAACATTTCCCCCAGCCTAAAGAAAGAAGGAGAAGACATACTCAGTAGTCCCCCCACTAACCCATTGCACAGCCGTATACTCAAGAACCCCACACATCGGACAAGCCACCAACCTAGATTCCTTCTGCAGCGTCAAGAGGGGTGCTGGATGTTGTTGTTGTTGGCCTTGATATTGATTCTGTGGCAGCTGATGATGGTTATGAAGATTCAGATCTGGGTTATTCGAGAGCTGTTGAGTTTGATGTTGGGTAGGATTTTGATTTTGAGTATTAGTATGATCGTGAGCTGTCGCGTTCGGATTCCACACGGACTTTTCGTTCGCCGGGATGTTTGGATTGGAGGGGGAGGGGTGGGGGTTGTAGGATGGAGGTTGAGGTTGAGGGTGAGCATTGATCGTTAAATCATGATGGGAATCTAGAGACGTGATATCATACTGCGGTGCATGTCGATCTGTCATCGCAGTCGCGGTCGCATTCGCAGTCGCAGTCGTACTATTTTCCATCTTTCGCAACACAAGCACTCAGATATAATAATAACAACAACAACAACCCCAAAAATATAATACCGAATTAGAAAAAGAAACAATCCAATCCAATCCTCAATACGTCAAGAGAATGAAACAAACAAACAAACAAACAAGCAATAAGTTGCCAGAAAATATCACAACACCTACTTGAAGAAAAAACCCTCCTCCAAAATGTCCAATATCTTCCTCATATATAAAAATCCTCATTCTTCTCCCTGCGGGGGAACCTCCCTCTCCCTCTCCCACGGCTCCCTTCCATGCATGCCAACGTGCCAAGTTCCCCCTCAATGCCACGATTTCTCAGCCGCACCACCACTTACTCACCTGCTCAGCCCTTGCCAAGAGAAAAAGCCCAAACATCACATCACCCAGAAAACAAGACGTGCCAAAAAACATCCAAATGGCCAAGAAACAGGCAGCCAGCCCGTTAGGCATCTCAGAATATATATATATATATATAAATACGCTCGAACCTTTCACCCTACACCCTTGTCCCATTACCCCATTCTCACTCCGATTCTCATTCCCATTCCCATTCCCATTATCTATATTTACATCCTCCACAACTCCCTAACTCCCCCTCTTCCCCTCTTCCCCTCCCCGCCGCAACCCCATTCCTTGACATACATACATACATATATATAAAAAAAGAAATCTCCCCAAAGCCATAAGCCACCACGCCACGCACATACTAAAAAGCCATAGAAGCAATTGCTTCAACTGAGCCAAGAATCCCGAAGACTCCCTGGAAGTTAGAACGCTTAGCCCCTCCCTAAAGATCATCGGTCCCTTCCCGCTCCTACTAGCCTATCAATCATCATAAACCACCACCGCCACCACCATCAACCACCATCAATCACCACCAACCACCAACCCAACCCGCATCAACCCAGCCAGCAAGCAGCAAGCAAGCAGAAATTCTCCATACCCGTATATATACCCGTATATATACTCAAATACAAAACAGTAAACAAAACACGAAATCCATCACGATACTTACTCGTAGAGAATGACATATTGATATGACATGACATGACTCCCCCAACTATTCGAACATCTACCACATCCATACATAACCATAAGAATCTTATTCCTTTACTCAGGTACGTACTCGTAATACAAAACGATATAAATGCAATACAATATAACCCAACACAAAAACAACAACAATCAAAAAGAAAGAAGAGGAAAGAAGAGGAAGAAAGAGAAAAGACCAAAAACTCGAGTACACGAAAAGCAAGCTACAAACCTAAACCTGCAAACCAACCTCGACAAGAAAAAAAACGAAACTACTCGTATATATCAATGGAAAATCAAAATCACCTCCCCCTCCCCTCCCCAAAAAAGACACTTCCTAAAACCATTTTACGGCATTTATATTTATGATTAACTAAAAGCTTTAGTATACATAGATGATTTTTCTTCAAATGACACATCCCCCGTGTAAACTCCCATCCCATCCCATCCTATTTTGCCGCCTCTTCCACCATCTATCACGTAAACCCTCTTTGAGAACACCTCCCTCCCTCTCTCCCCTCCCCCCCTCTCTCAATTATTCCTTCCCTGAAGCTTTCTCGAGAGGAATTAATTTTTTGAAAAAAACTTCCGCTTTCTCTTGAAAGGTTTCACGAGATACAGTGAAACTTTTCGCTGGTGACAAAGCAGACGACTGGTGGACGGATGCAAAAAAATAAACTCCATGTAAATGCTTGCATAAAACTCCCAATGTTCGCTTCGCTTCTGTATGTGATGAAAAACTGCGCTGCACATGTATCAGATTATTTTTTGTATTTAAATTGGTGATTCGCGATGATCTTCAAGTTGACAAATCTTGTCGACCTTCGCTCAAAGCATACATTCATCAAGCACCAATCCTCACGTATCCTTGTACGTGGTTTTGGTTCTCCATACCCTCCATTACACTTCCTCTTGCATTGCCACCAGCATTAACACTTTGCATGGTGATCCCTCCATTTGCCAATCGGAAATTTGTAGTGTTCGACATGGGTGCTTCAGGTGCTCGTTGAACGCTAGCATTAACATCCGTCATATCAACAAATGTATCATCCTCCTCCATATCGGCATCACCATCTGCATCTTGATCGCTTCCAATATCTTGAGCATCCTCTTGTAATGGTTGACTTGTCATTGATGTATTAAGTTGGGGTGGGTTTGATGGAGGCAACCCTTCGTTGATATTACTTTCAAGTGGCTTTTGTGCAGCCAAGCCAGACTGACCAGGGGCACCCCGAGCCTGCTTAACAACACCTTTCCAGCGACCAATTGCCCGTTCCACTGCTGTATCGAGATGTACACTTCGATCCATGAGTTGTAAGCCAATACCTTTATACGTGGTACTAATTTTCCCCAATTCAGCCATGAGGCGTGAATCAACAGGTAACGGTGAAGGTGGTTGTATCCTGAACTCTCTGGGTTGTTGCAATCGACTTAATTCTTCAACTTGCAATTTTGAATGGGCAGTTTCTTGTTGTAAGAGTTCTTTCTCTTTCTTCAACTTGGAGATTTCCTCGGACTTACGGCCAATATTACGTGCCAATTCAAGAGTCCAAAGCTCAGTCCTTTTATTCGGAGGTAACGAGTTCCAGTGTCCAAACATTGAGTGTAGGTGCTCGGAAATCCTAGCCTCCATGCTTTGAGCATCTGCTTCTGCTTGTTGGTGTAGCGCAGTCATATTCTCAAGGCCACTAAAGTTCTCCTGCGGAGGATATGATAGATCATCTTGCGGGGCAGTCGTAGCAATGGACAGCGAGATGCGGTAGCGGTGAAACTCCGAGGAAAAGTGTTTCCGTAATGCTTGATATTGCAGCTCATCTGGTGGCAGGATAGACCACGAGGTAGAGTTTGGAATAGGAGTGGACGCGTAGAGTGTTGGTGGCGGTGGTAAGCAGTGGAGGGTAAGAGTAGGGAAATCCAAGCTGAAAGGATCGTAATCAAAAATATTGGGACCTTCTATTCGTTGCCTATGAGATGCGAAGTTAGATCTTAACTCAGATTTCGTAGTCGATAGGAACTTACTTGGCGGCTCGAACACTCCCTAAAAATTCCCTTAAAGCTAATTCCGCCGCTTTTGCGTTATCCAAAGCTTCTATCATCTTTTGTTTCTGCTCAAATGTTGTTTTCGCAAGCATTTGTTTGCCGACAGACCTATTTCTGCCATCTAATCTTCTAACTCCATCTCTAGATTCATCGCCATCCCAACTTCGGGGAGGTTCACCATTTCGTCCTTGAGGTATATGATTCATGACTCCGGTTGACTCCCACGTACCGCCATTTACAACAAAGTTAGGTCGCCTAGTTCCTGGAATTTGGCCTGGTAGTCCTCTTGACATGCACATCATATTCATAGCTGCCCCATCATCTCTTCTTAAGCTTGGAGAGTCACTACCGGTCATATCTGAATCATTATTAGGACTTCTCCTTTCCGATCCACCAGGTGTCCCTGCAGGAGTCGAATCTTCCCTTCTCGATGTTGAATTACGTGGCTGCCGCCTGGTAATGCCTCCACGAAGCTTCCTAATCTCATCCGCGATATGTATGCCATCTGCGGCCTTTGGGTTCTTCTCCTTTATGTATAGATCGAGATGACGACCCAGTGAGGACGAAGTAAATGCTTGATGGCAGAATGGACAATTCTTATCTTTCGGTGCAGAATTCTTGCCTCCATTGACTGAGAGATCAGCACTGGAATTGGGGGTACCCATCTGTTCGGCCATGTCGAGAATCGTTGCGCGCTGATACTTGCATAAGGTGTATGTTGCTATGGCATTGGGTAGAGGTATATCTTCAGATTTATCCTAGGGGTTTCTCTTTGTTCAATGCAAAATTAAAGTAAAGGCTGAATGAATAATGTGTGCCCGAAATACTAATACTCCCGCGAGAAAGTACAAAATACAAGGAAAAGGTGAAGGCAAAGAAAGATTGTAACGGTCAAGAGAGCGAGAGAGAGAGAGGGCGAGTGGAAATGAATCTAAAGGGGTTTGCAGCTCTGAATTTGTTCCTTCTTGGGTATTGGAGAATATTTCGCTAACAGGGATTATTCGAGCACCCATTCCGGAACCCGATAGTTTAATTCTCGGTGCTCCGCAATGGAATCGATCAATGAGAGAGGGAGAAGGGATCAAGGAAGAAAAGATAGATGAGAGAGGGCGTTGTGTAGAAAGAGATACAGTAGGAAGTCGGTACATACGTATAGATGGAGGTTAGAGGAGATCAGATCAAGAGGAAGATATCGATATACTTACTTACTGTACTGGATAGGACGGGGGAGAGAGAGATACAACCTGGCCGTCTTAGATTCAAAATGAGACCAATACAAGTCATATCACGATTGATCAACTAATTGTCCAGTGGTTAGACAATGCGGTAGGTAAGATGGTATCGTATGCAGAATTTGATTGGCTACATGTACTCAATTTTGGGTTTCTTAAGAAGCTTTTTAGAACCACAACTTTGATTGGCTACCAGACAAACCTTGGAACGATGGTAAATCTCTATTCTTGACTCTATATTCGTATGGAGGACATCAATCATAAACTATTCCTCTAAAACGCCCAAAAAATGCCACTCTCTACCTACCCACCGATGATACTCATGAAAACCGTAAGATATGGATATCTAAAGAGTCTTTGGTCAACCGAGAAAATGCCACCAGAACTGCCACGAAACACAACGGGAAAAAAATCATTGTAACAATGGATCCTATGCAATGTTAGTGGAGCCATTCCAGAAAAGTTTGACTCATGACAACTTACTCTGAAGTGTTTTTGTGAGTTGTTCTGCTTATTGTTTCTCCATTCAAATTTACGACGCTCACTGTTCTCCACCTTTCTGGATCTCTTCTCCGCCGCCTGGACTTCTTTTCTTTTCTCAGCGGTGACACCAGCCATACCGAGGCCTCCGTTTGCACGACTCATCAGAGCTCTTCCACGCTCTCTCTCATCGCGACGAACAACACGTTCATCTTGTTCTACGTCAGAATCGGAATTTTCAGCAGCCTCAATTGCACGGCGTTGCCTCTCCTCTGGTGATGGATGATTGACCAAATTTTGACGGTAATATTTTTGTAGTGATCGATGACCAGCGGTACGACCAGAGGGTAAGTGGAGTTCATAATCAGAGTAAAATGCAGCATGGTTATGCTTGTGAGCGTGTGAGTGCCATCCATCCTTGTTGTGGTGTGATCGAGGATCTGTATGGGAGTGATGAGGGTGTTGATGCAGTTTCTCATACTGGTGAGTTCTTTCATCAAGTGGTACTGCGGTGAGATCTGCGGAATCCAAGGAAGATTCAGAGCTATCAGTTTCCCATCCATCACCATTCTCCATTTCTTCGTCCCCTTCAGCATCAACTGTAGTTGGACGCTTAGCTCCAAGTTTAACACCGCCACTCTTTTGCTTTCCTGGCAATGCATCTTCCGAATCCGACTCATCTTCCTCATCAGAATATGTGCTTCTGAAGTCATAATATTCGCCAATCTCTATCTGTTCGTCCTCGGTAGCGTAACGGATTCTGCAGTGGCGCTTATCCCTCATATGGGTTTGAAGACCGAAAATTGATTGCTTGAGTTTTCCACAGCCTAAACATTCATGATCTTCATAGATCTTCTCATGGAGGAAAGCGATTAAGCCGTCGAGATCGACCAGGTATTCCTTCTCGGGAATGTACATGCCGTGAGTACGTTCCATGTGTGCAGCATTAGCAGATGTATCAACTGAATCCTCATTACAGAATAAGCATCGGCTGGTAGAAACCTCCACAAGTGCATCCTCGTCATCCTCCATAGCGTCATCCTCAGTAGGTGTAGCTGCAGCGCCTTCAGCATCTTCAAGGTTGGTCTTCTTGATACCCTTCGAAACTTCTTCAACTTGCGCATCCGTATCTTCATCTGCTGCTCCGCTTGTCTTGATAGGCTCTCCCAAAGAGAACGTTGAGCTCATCACTGAGCTTGCGTCATCCAGTTGTCCATCACCCACTATCGCCACCCTTGCCTTGTGTTTCTGACTGCTCAAGTGATTTTGATAGGCATTTTCACTGAAATATGTTTTAGTACAAATTGTGCAAGACTTTTCGTATGCGGCTTTCGAAGCTGCGGCTGTAGAAGTAGCCTGAGCTTGTAGGACTTTCTCGGTGAAAACTTCGGAAGAAATTGGTGGCAAAGATGTAACACGGCGTTTCAAGTTGTACCGACTAGATGAAAGATCAGTATGTGAGGTTAGAGAGGAGTCAACAAACATACTGCCAATCACTGCGCATATGTCCTCGTTGCAAATCGCTATTCCTGAAGGCCACTTGACAAGTATTGCAAGTGTAAGGATGGGAAGTATTTGTATCTGCTTGGCCAGAAGGACCAGAGGCAGCACTTCTGCTGGGAGTAATCGAAGACATTTCGATCTTTCAACTGTGAATCGAGTAAATGGTTTCTTCGAGTTGAAGTGTTTTGTGATGAAAGAGGCTGGTTTGTTCCTCTTGTAGTAGAATGAGAGGGAAATGGTGAAATGCCGATGAAATAAATGATTGATAAGGCGTAGAATAAATTCCCACCCCGCTTGTTTTTCTTCTCTTCTCTTCTCGGGGTTTCAAAGTCGGGGTTTCCGGCTAAAGGGCTGAGGTGCAGAGAAGAGAGTAGGTACCAAGGATTGTGAGCCAGTCAACAATACAGGACAAATTTCTATCTTTTCCCCCCTCGAAGTTCCCGGTTGTCATTGACGCAGAAAAGAGGAAAGAAAAAAGGGAAGTGAAGGTTTGAAGTGCTAGTGGTCTTCATCCACATATATGCATACGTAGGTACAGAACAAGTGCAGGACGTAGAGTAGACAGGAGAGTAGACAATAATAAGATGTCCGAGTGCTGGGGTGGCCCTTATCTTATCTTATCTCTTTCTTTTTTTTCTCTCTTCTCTTCTCTCCTCTTCTTTTCTTTTCTCTTCTCTCTCCAGTCCTCGAGTAGTAGCAGTATTCTACGATTCTACCTCTACTCTGCTACCGCACGTTGATTGATTGTTGATTCTGTTGATTACTAATATGACCGATCTACGTTTTTGGCCGCCGCCCTTTAATCGCCCTACCGCCTTCTTTCTGCCACGCACCTAACCTCATTAATTACTTGTACCTTGAAGGGCGAAGGGCGAAGGGCAAGTACGAATACTCGGACATACATACGAGTACACATACACATAACTCGACATTGATTGGTCTACAGTTACAATAATACGAGTTCAAAAAAGAAAGGAAAACCCAATACTCATATTATTTGCTTACATTCCTGTTCGGCTTGCTTTAAACGTGATACTTTCGCAGCATTCTTCCAACAAAAGCTCTCTTTTCCCTTTCCCCAAATGTCATGACTCGAGATACATCAAGAGTTCAAGCAGAACGAAGCTTCAGCGGCGAAGATGATATCCTCAAGGCCTTGTGGGCGGCTGCTCCGTTTCCATACCTCCCCCAAGATGCTCCAGATGAGTTGAAGAAGCTCACCATAGAAATCGATGATCCAAAGCAATTATATATCATACATAATACAAGCAGGCGTCACCACTTTCAATTAATGGTAGAAAGGTAGTGTTTGTTTCCTAATACGTCGCATGAGATTTTCGAGGCTGATCTATCGTGTAGATATATTCGTCAACTTCGATATGGTTGCGATTCGACTATATGCCATACTCCCACCTGTTTTACCTGTCGCAAACGCCTTGCCCATGCTGCTGGTCGTCCAATCAGACCTTATAATTCGACAAGCGCAAGAATTCTAGCTGTTCACTTGGCCAGCCAGGACAATCCCGAACGAGGTCTCTGTCGCAACCCTCTCGCAGATTCACCAATCCAACTTAATAAACATGTCAGGGTGACTGCACGAAAGGCTATATCTGGGTCCAAAATCCTACAAGTCAAGGAAGGGAGAGCTCTGAGTAGAAAGACGCCAATTACAGACAATGGGAGTCGCAGATCGGATCCGTTACAAATCGGCTCAGCGGTGACTACGATTGATGGCATGAGCTCTAAGAACAATGAAGCAAACAGCAAGGATGGCCCATCTGAGAGTAGGAAATCAAAAACTACGATTTTGGAGGAATATACCACAACAGACCATAAATCTTTCATTCAAAATATGTTTGGCACGGTAGCTTTCAAAATGGTAGAATGGCTGACACCAAGAAACCTGGAAGCGCTCACGAAACCGAATGATAAAGTGTTGGATTTGGATGCACACTGGTCACCATTTTCTCCATCAACACCAAGTGAGGGCACCAACTCCCCGGCACGGAACCTAGGAGGTTCGAGCGGGATAGAGGTAGAGTTGCCGCACAATGCAAGCTCCTTACCGTCATCTCATCCTGAAGCTCCCACCAAGGCTCCCGGGGTTTCGGACTTTTTAGATATCAATGAGGGTTCCACTGGTGATGAGATTACAGACATGAGTACACGGATGGAGACGAGTTCAAAGTCATCTACTACTGTAGGTAGTGACAATAAAGCTGGGATTCAACCGATTCCAAAAGTCATGCACAATGAAACTGCACATATTACAAGCTCGAAGTCTAGAAGGAGGACCGACTCATACGATGCTCATGTCTCTAAAGGAATTTTGAATCTTCCGACTCCACCAAGGGTACCTGATACGAATAGTAGTTCACCTTTATCTCGTCAATCTATACACCCAAAGCCTAAACCGACTCGGCATACCATGATAGCCAGCCCAGTTCTCCATCTACCCGAGACAGATAATTCCTCTCCTACAACTCCCCCGATTGGTGCCACAATTCCGCTTCCTATGCCGACAGAACCCAAGTCAAATCTCAAACCCGATGTAAAGGTTAACAAGGCGACCAGAAACTCCTTGATCGAAAGTCATAAGCCCGGGTCATGTTTTCCGGATGAAAGGCTACCACAATCTCTGTCAATACTACCCATTGAGGTGATTAATCTGATTTGTGATATTGTGGAAAATGATAACACTTCGGAGAAACACCAACTATATCCCGATCGCATAGAAGATCATTTGAAGAGGCATCCGGTATACAAGATTCCTCTACGTCGAAGTAACAACACGATAAGGGGTTATCCAGGATCGTTGAAAAAACAGTGGCGTCAATTCGTTGATCAGAGCTTGTATTCTGTTCTAAGTAGGCCGGAATCTCTGATAAAGTCTTTCACCGACCAAAATGGAGAAGCATTTGACACGCAGACTAATTGGTACTGTATGTTACGTATGACTCGAATTGCACCATCTATTGTATTTGATAGCCTATGGATTGCCGCTGGCACTCTTTTCAAGCCCCCTAAGCAACTAGAATGGGCCAAGCAGTCTCGTGATGAAAACTCAGACTCAGATCAACCCATATCAAAAGCTGATGCAGCTCGACTAATAAACATTTGTTTTCATGCTCTCGTTGCTGCGGCACCTCTGCTGAAGGATCCAAGACAATTAGCAAATATGTCTCGTATACGATCATACGGAATTTCTTTGCCTGGTGGGGAATCATCCACCTCGGAATCGGCCAGGCTGTGCCTTCAATATGATGATACATTTACGGATGAATTGGCGTTGAGATTAGCTCGTCGAGTCTTTTCTGCTGTTTCCACAAGACGCAGGTTTTCCGAATTGATTCAGCTTCAAAAAGATATCAAGGGTGATGAAAAGGAACAAGAAGGTATCTTGGAAATCATTCTCGGGACTCTCAAATACCTCGATGTTGATACGCCGCCTCTACTCAATTTTTCCGTTGCCGAACGAGATCTACACGAGAAGAGAATGCCCACTTTGATACTTGACTGGGCTCGAACAGTAATGTTACAAGATTGGGATGGTAAAGCAGAAGTTCCTTCCGATGGATCTTTTGGGGGTGCTTTGGAAACCATTGCGGCAATATGTATGACAGTTTCCCTGACATACGCTAGAAGTTAGGCTAACAAAGAAACAGACAGGAACAGGAAATCACTTCTCCTAGGAGACATACATTTCCGAACCGAATATTTCTCGGATCGTTTAGATAGTATTGCTATGCCCCTTGAATGGCTATCTTTCCAGGCAAATAAACGTACCGTCCATTTACTCGATTACCCATATTTGTTCAACCCATCGACGCTTGTCAGCTACTTCCGAGCCATCAATTACTCGCGGATGAATCAATCTTATGAAGAAGCAAAGGCTATGTATACCCTCGTTCGTACGCATGAGGGGCTAATCTCCAATGAAGATCACCGACACAAACTCCGACAATGCCTTCATACAGCTACTTCAAGATACATGCCCATTACAGTTAGCCGAGAAAACCTACTCTCAGACGCTTTCGACGTCCTCTGGCGAAGAGAAGAGCGGGAATTGATGCGACCATTGAAGGTAACACTAGGTGAAGATCATGGAGAGGCAGGTGTGGACATGGGTGGAGTTCAGCAAGAGTTCTTTCGGATAGCCATGACAGAAGCTATTAATCCTGACTATGGAGTCTTCACAATTGACAGTACAACAAAAATGACCTGGTTCCAACCCGGATCTCCCGAGCCATTATGGAAATTCGAGCTCATTGGAACAATCATGTCTTTAGCAGTCTACAACGGCATGACTCTACCGATTACCTTCCCTAAAGCGTTTTATAGGAAATTACAGGGGCAGAGCATCACGGAACTTCACCATATCTCAGATGGATGGCCTGAGCTCGCCAAGGGTCTAACAGATCTCCTCGAATGGGACGAAAGTAAAGGAGCCGTCGAAGATATTTTCTGCCGGACGTACGAATTCAGCCAGTTTCAATTTGGAAAACCAGTAAGCCGTGAAATGGGAACCTCCTCGCAATGGCCCAAGTTCTCCGATGTTAATGTGGGCGAAAGTCTTGAGGATTTCAGCGAAACCGAAGCGCCCCTTGTCACCAATGAGAATCGGAACAGCTATGTTAGTGATTACATCAATTGGCTAACCAACATATCTATCGAGCCTCAATTTGAAGCCTTCAAGAAAGGGTTTTTCGCCTGTCTCGATCCCCGTTCTCTTTCCCTTTTTGACGCCGACACTCTCCAATCTCTAGTCGAAGGTGTGCAAGAGATTGATATTGTTGAAATGCAACGCGGTACCCAATACATTGGCTATGAGCCTGGAGATCGTGTCATTCGGAATTTCTGGTCGGTAGTCAAAGAATACGATTTGGAGAAGAGGAAAAAGTTGTTGGAGTTTACGACGGCATCCGATAGGGTTCCGATGGGTGGTATGAGGAACTTTCACCTGAGAATCATGAGGAATGGTTCTACCGATGAACATTTACCGAGCAGCTATACGTGCTTTCAAAATTTGTTGTTACCGAATTATTCGAGTAGAGAAATCTTGAAGGAGAGGTTCGATATTGCGTTGGAGCATGCCAGAGGGTTTGGGTTCAATTAGGGCGGTGATAGACATGTGGGGTTAGCGGCTTGGGAATGAGAGCATTTTATGCGGGAGCGACATTGGAGGTGGTGTTGATCATCTTGGTGATGATTGGCGTTGGTCCGTGGAGTGAAGGGGCCAGGAAGCCAAGGGTTAGAGGACAATATGGGGATGACGAGCTTACTGAAGTCTTTGAATACTGGCAGGAAGCTGTATGGATTTACGGGAGGTGATAATCAGGACCAGGGACAAGGTGTCAAAGTTCCCAAAGTGAGAAGGAACTTAGGCTACGACTGATGCGACTGCCGAGGCAATGAAATGAAACCCTCAGGAACATGGTCGCGAAGGAATTATAATAATAATGATTGATTGTTTTTTTGTTTTTTTTCCCCAAAGAAATACCTTGCATTATATAGGATGGCGAGCGAGCGCAAGGCGTAGATTCTAATATGGCATGTTACTCGTAGGCATAGCGTGGCATTCTAGGAGTTGCGCAACGTTCAATACTCATGATATGGTCGATCGATCTGCTTTTTTATCTTCTCTTTTCCAATGCTTTTTTCCCGTTGATGTTGAAGAGTGAAACTGTTTTTTGGGGGCGTCGGGGGAGCGGAGGAGGGAATATTATGTGATAGACTTGAGGACATGAGGTAAGAGAGAGAGAGCAGCATCATCTCTTTCCTACTCGTAGATATACTCGAGTATGAGTTTATGAGTAGAAAGATAGGGGGGAGGCATATTTTTATTGTTTTATTTTATTTTATCGTTTCTTTTCTTGAACGAACGAACGAACGAAGAGAGGGACATAGAGAGAGAGAGAAAGAGGGAAAGAAAAAAAGAACGAACGAACGAAAGAGTATTAATCCCATAACGTCTCTTTATGAATTTTTTCCCTTCCCTTTGAGATTAAAGCAGTATTTGACTTGGGAGAGTTTAAGGTAAGGTAGGGTAAGGTAAGGTAAGGAACGGGAGGATTTAAAGGTTTCTGTTATTTGTTTTGGACGTGAGGGGGTTTTTTGGGGGGAAGGGTGGG
>NGKF01000012.1:957380-987978 GCA_002162555.1 Monilinia aucupariae
GGGGAAGGGAAGGGGTGTTATGTTTGGTTGTGTGTATGGTATGTAGGTATGGCATTGGTAGGTATGGCTACTATGGTAGGTACGAGTAGGCATTGGTAGATAATAATATCTACATACTTGGAATTTTGATTTATGGAAATGGAGATGCAAATGGGTTTTTGGCTTGGCTTCCTTTCTCTTCCTTCCTCTTTCTCGTATTCAAGATTTGAAGTCGAGTTGAATGGTTGAAGGTGTGTGGTGGAAATTGGGGATGGAGGGATAGGGATAGGGAGGGATGAGGGATAGGGATAGGGGAATGAGGGGATATGTATAGAGGAGATAAATACTCGTATATGCTAACTGCGGTATTGTATCGATATACTCGCATGCGTCTATATGTCATGATAACTCTAGTAAATCAAATGATCAGCACAAGCACGAGTCCTCACTCTACAGTAATCAGGTTAACCTAACCCAATCTACTCGCGTAATAACCTTACCATCGCCCCTGTCCATTTCGTTTGCCTCGCCTTGCCTCGCCTCGGCTCAGCTACGTACTTCTTCCGCTTCTTCTTGTGCAGATGAGAAGGATTGGCTCTATCTTAAGACTATAAGGTTATAAGGGTACAAGGTTAATTAATGAATAACGATGGATTTTCGGCACAGGATCCCGTTCTTTTTTTCTTTTTTTTCTCTTGGTCGGGTGAGTTTGTTGATTGCTTGGTTGGTTCTTTGAGTTTGTTTATGGGGAGGGAGGAGAGAGGAGGGATCATCGGGATGGGATGGGAGGGGATAGGATGGGATAGGATGGGATAGGATGGGATAGGATGGGAAAGGATGGGATAGAATGGGATGGGATAGGAAAGATAGGAGGAGATCAAACCGATCGATCGGCGAGAATTTCCCGAGTGTTTGGTTCGCGGTCGGGTCATTTTTTGGGGGTGCTGGTACTGGTATTGGTAACCAACTGTATGGATAATTGATGGCGAGTGAGAAATTGAGAATCTAGATGGATGGATGGATATATGGATATATGGGGGTGGTTCCATTGCATTTTTGGGGAGGGGGGAGGTTACTATAGGCTCTATGGGCTCCTCATGCGAGAGGGCCGGGGTAAGGTTACCGGCTGCTGGCTGCTGGCTGCTTTCGTTACTTGGTGTTTGTTCTGTTCTGTTCTATCCTTTTGGTTGATCATATATTTATGTACTCGAGTAGTGTTGGGTTGTTTGTTTGTTGTGTCAAGTAGGTTAAAGCTCCCATGGGTAACCTTATGTTAAGAATCGAGGAGTTTTCGGTTGGGAGTAAAGTAGACGAGCGAGCTTAATGATATACAGTACTTACTCGAGTAGATAGCTTTTTCTCCTTGTTAATCTTACTCGTAATGTTGGATTAACTTCGATTTGTTGAAGGCAGGTGAGGCTAATTGAAGTATGTCACGCGGCGTGTATGGATACATCGCTGTTGCATGAAAAGGAGAAGTAAGTGCTGCTGTCCTCGAACAACGAGTAGGTTCCAATATGGCCTCCCTACCTACCGAATTTGAAAATAGCACCACCAATCTTGCTCGACATTGGCTGCAAGAAGATCCCCCTCCAATGATTGGTCCACCTCACGAGGTGCAGATGTAAGGTTATTGTAGCGCATGACTTTCACGTGATATCATGCCATCTACTGACGCGAAAACATCGTGTCCACCGGTCCAACGCCACCAAATATATAGACGAAACCCCAAAGAAGACAGACGAGGAAGAAGAGAGCAGGTCCGAATATACGATTTATCACCGTCCAGTCTGCCATGACTCGGATCATTACCCTCGACATTCGAAGCTCCCCTGTCCAGTGGATGCGTCTCGATTCGTGGAAAGTGACAAGCAAGCACCTTGAGCATGCGGATGCCAAACGGGAGCCAACCCCAATCTCGCCAAATTCGCATGACAGCTTGTGCCTTTCTGGAAACACGGGGTAGTCCCTCCGCAATATACTTTCTAAGCTCGTCGAATCAGCGACCCGCATATTATTTCCTCTCTTCTTCCTTTTTTTTCGCCCATCGGTGGCCAGACGATGAATTGCTTTTGGATGGGATTAGGTTTCTAGCCGCAACTTCTAAAGGACCCTTGATCCTGAGTTCATGTAGGTTGTCGGTTGTGCCTCTTGAGAGAGAGAAAGAAGAGTGAAATGTTGGAGGTACTTGCATGATGGATGTACGACCCCGGACCAACAAGTTCTATGGGACCCTTCAATTGGCGATGAACATCACGGCAGGAATACCTGCCCGAAAATCCGGGGTAGCGCAGACGTTCGTTCTGTGGACTGAGCATGCTTATTATGGTAGCACGAGAAGAAAGCCAGCCTGCCATTGACAGGGTTTATAGAAGGTCATGTTAAAATACATAAGTGAATCATATGTCTATATGTTTTTTTTTCAACCTCATCTCTCTCTCTCTCTCTTTCTCTCTCTGAGAACAATCGATCATTTTCAATCGAAATAGTTATTTTCTCATCCGCATAAAATCTGGAGTTATGGCGGAGAAGACAAGTAACCAACACGATGAGGTTGAGCTACCGCATCCCCGAAGTAACGACGAGGTAAAGTTCAAGTTCAAGTCCAGAGTTTAGATTTCAAATTTCGGATTTCAGATTTCAGATTCGAAACTCCCCCAGAGTCCCAACTCTAACTTCCATTGACGATACAGAAACATGCCGAAGTGGGAGCCAAAGTGATCCTTGGAAATGAAGCGTTCAACGAAGCCATGCTCAAGGAGCCCCCAAAGCCTTTCACGTGGTCAACCATCCAGCTCTACATAGCTTGCTTCATCGGCTTCTTCTGTGCTACCATGAACGGCTACGATGGATCGCTCATCAACAATTTACTTGTGAACCCCTGGTTCTTGGAGTTCTACCATGGCGAGAATGCGGGAATATGGGCGGGAATCGTCACTTCCATGTATCAGATTGGTGGTGTGGTTTCGTTGCCCTTTGTGGGACCGGCGGCAGATACCTTTGGACGAAGATTTGGAATGTGGCTCGGATGTCTCTGCATTATCCTTGGCACCATCGTTCAAGGGGTTGCCACGAGAGATGCAGGCGTGAGACAATTTATGGGCGGTCGTTTCTTGTTGGGCTTTGGTGTCAATATCGCTTCGGCAGCTGGTCCGATGTATGTGGTGGAGGTTTCTCACCCTGCATACCGTGGTGTAGTAACGGCTATCTTCAACTGCTTTTGGTGAGTTCGATGATGTGGAAAAGAAGAAAGAGAAAGCAAATCCTTTACAGGACTTTGTCTAATTGCGCTCTAGGTTCACCGGGTCAATCATCGCCAGCGGAGTAGCACGTGGAGCAGACAACATCGGAGGCGACGAATCCTGGAGATTGATTATTTGGATCCAGTTGATGTTCTCCAGCATCATCTTCATCTCGGCCTACTTCCTCCCCGAATCCCCCCGATGGCTTTACGTCAACAACAAACGCGATCAATCCAAGAAGATGCTGACCAAGTTCCACGGAGAAGGCAACCCGGACAGCGAATGGGTCAAGCTGCAGCTGAACGAATATGAAGAACTGTTGGAGATGGATGGTGCCGATAAGCGTTGGTGGGATTATAGCGCGCTCTTCAAGAGCCGATCGACCTGCTATCGTCTCTTCTGCAATGTCAGCATATCGATCTTTGGTCAGTGGGCCGGAAATGGTATGTATTTTATGACTCTTGATCCCACAATAATAACAGTCTTGCTAACAGAGCTCAGCTGTCTTGTCGTATTTCATGGGCAAAGTCCTACAGACCATCGGGATTAAAAGTCCCGTTGGTCAAGCCAACGTCATTCTAATCAACAACTGTCAACAATTCTGCTGGGCGCTCTTCGGTGCCGCAATGGTCGATCGTGTTGGACGTCGCCCCCTTCTCCTCTTCTCTAACATCGGTACGTCACCCTATATAACCAGCGACTTCCCCCACAACACAGCACCACTAATGACTACATGAAACAGGATGCTGCGTGGTCTGGCTCGCCATGACCATCTCCGCCGCCCTCTACCAACAATCGATCCCCGACCCCAGCAACCCCGAATCCATCGGCACGAACCACGCGGCCGGCACGGCCTCCCTCGCCTTCATCTTCATCTTCGGGGCCGTCTACTCGATCGGCTTCACGCCCCTGCAAGCGCTGTACCCGGTCGAGGTGCTCTCGTTCGAGATGCGCGCCAAGGGCATGGGCTTCTCGGGCTTCTCGGTCGCGGCCGCCGGCCTCCTGAACCAGTTCGCGTGGCCCGTCTCCATGCAGAAGATCGGCTGGAAGACGTACATCATCTTCACCATCTGGTGCGCCATCCAGGCCGTCACCGTCTGGTTCTTCATCCCCGAGACGCGCAATCGCACGCTGGAGGAGCTGGATGAGATCTTCAATAGTCCCAATCCGGTCAAGTCGTCGATTGCGAAGAAGAGGTTGGGTTTGGATGCGTATGGTGAGGTGGTTAATATTCAGAACGTGTAGTTATCTCTTTCTTTTTTTGGTCGTTGCATTTTGAGGGGGGGAGGGGGGAAAGGGGGGGAGAGAAGACTTAGTAATGACTTGATTCCGCATGCACCTATAAAAACAGATCTCTCATACTGTGTTTCCCTCGTCGCCCTCCCCTTTTCTCCTCCTTCTCCTGGAGAAATATGAAATATGAAATACTTTCGAAACATGGACTCCTCCTACTCCTACTCCTACTCACACTCCCCATACAACCTACCACATACCCCAAATATCTCTCTCTCTATCCAACTAATCCACATTTAACTTCAAAGGAAGAAATCTTCTACAATACTCTAACTCTAACCATAACCAGTACCATAGCCAGTACTCTAACCCTAACCACAACCATAACTCCAACTCTAACTCTACCCAGTACCATAACCATAAAATTGAATCTTCTACTCGAGTGCATACAAGCTCGTCGTGTATATGATTATGATCATGATCATGCCACTCACCCACCCACTTACTGATAAATACTCGAGTATACAATTGATATATCTATCCATATCTATCTATATTCATCTATCTATATCAACATCCATATCAATATACTCTACATACGTCCATCTACTCGAATATCTATCCACCCATCTACATCGTATACCCTATCTACCCATCCATCTACTCTACATCGTATACTTAAGTATCGAAATTTACCTATTGAACAAGAAGGCGAACATTCTCATTCTCATTCTCATTCTCAATCCCAACCTCACCAAATATACCAAATATACCAAATATACCAAATATACCAAATATACCAAATATACCAAATATACCAAATATACCAAATATACCAAACAAAACATACCAAACATACATACAAACATACCAAACCAAGCAACCACAACCCATGAGAAAACCCCAAGAACCACTAGGATAGAAAAGCACCAGAGTAGGAAAAAAGAAAGGGGGTAGATATGGTAGGTAAATACTCTACTAGAGAATCTGAGTATTAATTAAGTAGCAACTATCAAATCTCAAATCTCAAATCTCAACTATCAACTACCAAATACCTCAATTTCAATCCGAATCTCTCCGTACCATCCCACCAAATCCAATGCTGATCCATCCATCCATCCATGCTAATAAATATCGCTCCCTCGCACTCTCACTTCCTTGATGCCATCAATTTCGCACCGCCTAAATAATTAACCGAACGTACATGCGAGGCCCCTTATAAAACTATCCCACACATCAATTTCCTATCACTTTCCTATCTATCGTCTCCCCTTGTCCTTCCTTGAATTCACCAGCTAATAGGTAGCACCCTGCCTGTAGAAATCTGCCGGATTTGACGCACCACCTGGAGGCGCACTAGGAGCATTACTTGAATCCTGATTGCTATCACTACTATCCGGTCTCTGATACGCTTTATATTGACCTTGACTAGGCAAAGATGTTCTTGAATCATTTACACCCTGATAAGGTGAGTTTTGGACTGGGCTTGGGACTTGGTTTGGAGGGGCTGGGGGTTGGTGTGTGGGTTGGAGAGGCTGAGATGGTTGTTGGGGAGGTTTATAGGCATTGTATTTCTGTGGGGTTTTGCTGACGGGTGGGGCCGTTGAAGGTTCATACGATGACTGGGAAGACTGAGGAGGCTGCGAAGGCTGAGGTGGTTGTGAGGGTGGTTTGTAGGCACTGTATTGGTGTGGGGACTTGCTGGCTTGTGGCGCTGCTGTAGGTTCGTATGAATGTTGAGGAGGTTGAGATGACTGTTGAGGTGGTTTATAGGTGTTGTATTGCTGTGGGGGTGGAACTGTGGCGGGCGTGGCTGTGTATGGGTCGGTTTCGGCATATGCGGCATATGGGTGAGGGTTTTGTTGTTGAACCGGAGAATCATAGACAGATGTCGCTAATTCTTGTGGATCGGAATATGTACTTTGTGGGCGATGACCTGTTTGTGGCTGTTGAGTCGGGTATTGAGTTGGGGGCGGACTATTTGTTTGAAGTGGGGGAGGTTGTGATCCAGAAGTAATGCGAGGAGTAGGATCTCTTTGTGGATATGGCAGTTGACTCTCTGATTGTGGAGGTTGTTGACCAGGATATGGTTGCCGACCTTCAGCTTGTGGGGGCTGTTGACCAGGAGTAACAACATAAAAAGGGGCCACACCATTACGTTGGGGAGGATAAGCGTTGGGCGGAGATGGCTGTTGTTGATATGGAGGCTCTGTGCAAGGTAAGTTATACGTAGAATTACTAACGCAAGCAAAACAAATCACCTACCTTGTTGCTGAGAAGGTGTATAATATCTCTGGGGTTCTTGTTGCGGTCTTGCAGCCTGAGCAGGATATCCATAGCCTTGCGAACCTTGTGGTGCTTGCCCAGGTCGACCATATTGGTAGGTTTGTACCTGGGTCATAGAGGCATCTAATAAGTTCTCATAATCACGACACGATTTGATGAATCGCTCATTCAGTTGCGTAAAATCATCTGATATATGTTAGTGCACCGATCAAGAGCCCGATTTGATGGATATAAATGTTACCTTTTCTTTGAGAGTATTTTCCGATCAGCTCAATAAGTTTGGGCCGGATTGCAAGGGTAGAATGATAGAGTTTCTACGGAAATCAGCATGCGACGCAAAAGCAAGGATATCGCAACTTACTGTGATCTCCTCATTATCCCGAGCATCCAATTGAGATGATGAGGTACTCAATAATGTAAGTAACTTCTCTACGTTCTTGATTTCCGCAAAGACCTCAGCCTCCATTTGCGCCTCTCGTTGTAGTTCTTCCGGTGTGGGATCTACCAGCTTTTCGACATAATTCAGAGGGAAAATGCCAGTCTTTCCTCTTATGGAACCTCTCCACCAATCTTTATACACTGACCCTACAACTGCAATTATGTCACCCTTTCGAAACTGTAACTCATCCACATCTGTAGCTTGGAAATCATAGAGTGCTCTGACTCTCGAGACAGTAGCGGCTGTGGTGCCAGATGGCACTTGGTGTGGCTGTGTAGCTTCTTGCGATTGTGCCAAGTCGGTGGATGGACTGGATGGTGCGGAAGGTTTTGGTTGACTACTTTTATCTTGAATAGATAGCCTCAATGCCATCTGCAGTTCTTCTTCTTCCTTCTGGCGATCCACATCTGTAAGTCGACTCTTCGATGGTGCGGAAGGTGGGTGTAAGTTAGGATTCTGGCTTTTCAATCGGTGATACTGATCGTTCATAATGCCCAGATCGGGGTCTTTAAACATTCCTGCCCATTCTGCCATTCGCTCGAGAATCTTTGCCTTCACTTGCTGGTGGGTGTTTCTATCGTTCGCTAGTCTCAATAATGCATCCGTGAATGCCCTTGAAGCCAACTCTCTGTGCATCTTCGCTCCGCAATTTTGGCTCAGGGCGTTGGCAAGCTGTGAGAGAAAAGTTAGATTTGGTAGCAGTGACTCCTATATATGCTGTAACCAACCTCTAAAGTATATAACTGTACGTTGGCATTTCGATGCGCCAGCCTCTTGATCACACTAGCCACGGCATCTTTGGCACCACTGTCTTCTCCGGATACTTTGTCGCACACGTCCATAATATATTCCCAATTTTCCGAGGTGAGGTTCTCGTCGGTCGCCTTGGCTGTAAAGTCCATCAGTCAGCCTCCATCATATTCGAGGCATCATCTCAAGGTGTTTAGGGGCGTGCGACTTACCGACGACCTCATCGAAGGCATTTTGCTGGGCGCGAAACATTGTATACAAATTCCAAGATATTACTTGGCTCTTTCAGGGAAGAAATGTCGTAGGAATTTGAGGTTTATTAAGGTGTATTTCCTCCGATGATGGCTTTAGCTTCTACGAGTAAACCAAGCCCCGCTAAATTAATCATACCTAATGCGAGTAAGCGGGTATCACGAACATGAGCCTTGAAGGGGATGTAGATGGCAACGGTCACGAACGCCACATTCATGGAAGCAGGCACAAAAACGCGAGAGACTGCTTTCTTACTACCATAGATGTATTCGAGTACGGTATTATTGAAGAAGTGAATCTAGACATACAAATAGAAATTGTTTATATAGCTTCATATTTTACTCGACTACTGACGCACTGACTTACTGATTGTATACATCAATGGTGGTAGACTCACCACTCACTGGGAATGCTAATATAGTGCTCGAGTAGGTTCAGGTTGAAGCTTCAAGGCGAAGAGTGCAAGGCTTTGCATATTCAAAGGTCACGTTTATGATCAAGAGTATGCTTGTTCAGCGTAACTAAGTAAGTATACATTCATGAAGTATTCAAAGTTTTGGGTCGGCATCCAAATTTGGACATTGAAGCCGGTCCTAATCTCTACTTGCCTGAAAGCAAGAGCTAAAGTTGTACATATGAACAATTGCATAACTTATCTCTGTAAGTGTAGCAGATTGTAACACAAAAAGAGTTTGAAGAATTCCATACCATCAAGGGAAACCGCAAGAGACATCCAGACGCTATGCGTCCAATGAACTGATTTCCCTTCCCAATACCACAAGCTTCCATCCAGATATGAAACAGCGCCTATACTCCATCGTAATATGCATGAAAGGAGACCCCCGAGATAATATTTGCTACAACAGCCGTTATTTATGTTACCACATCTCTTGAGCCGCCTGATTATGTGACTGTTCACGCCCGTTCTCATGGTGTTTCCGATCATTGTAGCCATTCTCACTATTGTTTTGGGCAGTACGGGACTGTGGCCGGTTATGATCCGGTCCAGGCTCGCCTCCTTTATGATCATGATCATATATTTGAGAGTCGTCGACATAATCGACACCTTCAGCAGATTGGTTTGGATTTTGAGATTGCTCAGCATACTGCGTGATGCCCTATAAAATGTTAGTTGGGAATAGCTGTAAGCTTGCAAGAGAAAGTCAATGTAGTCATACCTGGTGGTAATCGTATCGATATTGGTCCCCACCTTCTTGCTGCTGCTGCTGCTGCTGTTGCTTGAGCTGTTCTTGTTGCTCTCGGTATTTTTGTTCTTGCTCTTTCTGCTTCCTCTCTGCCTCGGCTTTCTTCTGCAGCGCAGACTGAGGTACTTGCATATGTGGATGCATCTGCTGAACTTTGGCCAAGTATGAATACATAAAGTTACTAAGCAGAACTTGACTGTATAGTGCTCGTTTAGGATTCGCTAACTTGATATGTGCCATGCGGTAGATTGCCCTCTCTTCCATGATTGAAAATCTTGTCCAATTATAGTCAATATCTGGTTTCAAGACACGATTTATAGGTTCCGGTGAAAGAGTGCGAAGTGAGCTTCCCTTTTTGGCCCCTGGATCCCGATCAGCCTTCTTCTTTCCACCACCAAAAAGTGATGAAAAGATGCCGTCCTTCTCCTTTTTAGGTTCCGCAGCTTTACGAGTACCCTCTTTCTTACGGTCATTTTCGAGTTTGCTATCAGCATTATCTCGCTCGACCAAGAAGCTTTCCCGACCTCTCGCGGTTGTCTCCATGGTAGACTGTAAAACATCCAATCGAGCATTATCGTGCGTTTTCTCGGATGAAACCTTCGACCTACTTTTGTCGTCCTTTTTCTTATCCTTCTTATCCTTTTCATCACTGCCTTTGAACCAAGCCCAACTAGTTTTCCGGGGCCCAGAACTTTCTTCCTCCTTTTCCTTTTTGCCTTTCTTGTCGGATTTTTTGTCATCAGCGATCGGGATAGGAATAGGCGCATCGGTTCTTGAAGCGTTCACGGGAAGTGGAGAAGGCTGCTGATGCAGGTCATTTGCTGTGGATGGCCGTGGGGGAGTTGCAGCACTGGGAGGGGCTTGACGGTCCAATACTGGACGTTTAGTTGATTTGGCTGGAGGCTCTGGGCTAGCTTGAGGAATGGGTTGTTTCTGCGCAGATGGGGCAGTTTGTGAAGAAGTCCTTTCCGGATACTGGACGGGCCGTTTGCCCATCTGTGATTCTGGAGCTTCATCTGTTGGAGGTGGTGTCTCCACGATGCGTGGGACCAGAGAGTCCGTCCGAGGAAGGCTAGCATTTCTCGATTGGGTGGCATCATGCGTAGGCTGAGAAGGTTGCAGGCTGGGCTTCGGTACTACTTCTGCAGTTGATATGGAAGCTGGAAGATCAGATACTGTAGACCCATCGTCGGCAATTTCATCGGGAGTTGAGGAGATGGGTGCAGCCTGATCCATGTTTTGCATACGTCGTGCACTCCTGTTGGGCCTAGAAAAATTATCCGCACTGCCTGAGGGTTCCGATTGGGTATGTGTAAGGGGATAGCCAGCAGGTGCACGCCCATCAATGGGCGAATCCGTTGGGGAATCCTCTCCATCTGTATCAGCACGGATAGAACCAGCCCTTTTCGAGAACGGTGCCCGATCTCCCTTCCTCAAACTTCCCCTCCGATATGTAGTGCGTGTAGACCTCCTTAGGCCAATCCCCGGTGCTTGCGGTAAAATGGGTAAATCTTCACCTTGGTCACCTTCGCCTCTGTTTCCCGTATCGATACTTAGTTGCTGCAATGCCTTTGAAGGATCTTTAATCAGCTCGTCTAACTCTTGAAGATCCGAGATCCTCAAATCGGGTGTGTGGTGTGCTGATAGAGACTTTGCCCTCTCAAGATGTTCCGCTCCATCTTTGTATCCCACCGCTCCTCTGCCACCTGAATTATCGATCTGCTTTGAAAGCATAGATTTCTTCCTCCTCAATCCTGCCCCAGATCCACTTTGCTCGACGCCATTGGGTGTTAATGAAGTCTGATCCCCGGATCGTCGTTTGATTGATTGAACGCGGTTCTCCAGAAACGTTTTGAATTCCATGGGTGCAAGCTCGGGGTGGACCCTTGCCGGCACCCAGAAAAGTCGCGATGGGTCGTCCTCGTCGTCATCTTCCGTTGGAGCTGCTGTAGGCATCGAAGATCCACCCTGGAATGATGGCAGATCCGGATCACTGGTATTGCCCACATCCATAGACATCCGCCTTAACGCCTGTAAATTGCTTAGCTCTTGTGCGACTGCCGCTGGGCCGGATTCATAGTCGATATCGTTCAGCGGAAACTCCGCATTTGCGTTACCTCCTGCATTAGGATCACGTAGGGACAGAGATGGTGATATAGGACTTCTAGGACCTCCATCTCCAAATGTAGGACTCCTGGGATTTTGCATTATCGCTGGTGATGTATGGGCCTTGTGATTTACATTTGGTAGAGGCGATGGTCTTGGTCTAATACTGTTGTTGGTGTCGTAATGTGAATCTGTTGTTATTGTTGGTGTTATTGTTGCTGATTCGATCGACTCGTGGGAAGATGAAGGCATAAAGCTAAGAGGTCGTGAATCGTTTTTTGAGTAATCATCATCTCCATACATATCTCCAATAGCCTCTGTGACGTGGTGATTGGGATCATTTATCGAAATTCGAGCATCATGTCCACGTCTTGGTACAAAGCCCCCCCCAAGTTCTCGAGGTCTCGCAGAGGTCTATTGAGGTGAGAAGAGGTCAGCAAAAGATTAAGGCAATAGTTCTAATGGGAGAGAATTTTCTATGTTATAAGAGAGGGCCACCAGGCTAAGGTCTAGCATGGTGGGAAGGGTAAAAGCGAGTGAATCTGGAGAGTCGACTAGTGTTCCAAGCCGAGAGGCCAATGGGCAAGACCATTCGTAAACGTCAGGACTTCTCCCATTCTGCCTCTTTCCCACCACGTCGCGTCGCACGATGCAGTCACTATCACTATCCACAGGAAGTATGGAGGTATGCATACCTTCATCGGGAGTGGTGATGCGGGTCTTTCACGAATGCTCCCCTTGCTGCAATAGAAGAACTAGCACCTAATAGAATTACTGACGATACCGGCGATCTCATCTGGAGTGGTGGGATCCTATGTGGGTGGGAAGGTTGATATGGATGTTTGCGTGATCAGAGAGGGCTGGAAAGATAATAAGAATACATCCGCGAGCACAGAAAAAGAAGCACTACGGGGTATGTCAAAGTCAAACGGGCGAGGGTGAGGGTGAGGGTGGAGGTGCGTCTGGCGATGGCATAATGTTGCTAATTATTGTACGGTAGTCATCAGGCAATCGAGGGATACCGGCTATATGGTCAATACTAGCAGTAGTACGAGCAGGAAGGATCCCAATCTCAATTAATTCTAGTTATGCAATTGGGACTGACTAGATGGATGAATCGATGAAGAGACGAAGAGATGGGGGAGTACGAAGTACAGTAGTGAGTGGAGTGAGCACATGAGTGGGTCGGGAGGGTTTTCTGATTTTGCAGGTCAGTTATTACGAGGAGCCAGTTAGGTTTTGGAGTAAGTTTACGAATTGTATACAGTCACCTATTTTATTTGAGAATATGCATGAGATACATCACCGACGAGTATAAGGACAGATACTACGAGTGTTTACGAGTGTTTACGAGTGCTCGTAGAGGTGTGTATATAAGGGGGAACCGAAGAATCAGATACAACCTCATGCGCATTCCGAAGTGGCAACTTATGGGCCATGGTATCTATCACTATGTACGTACAATCTATCTACATGTCATGCAGATTTCTGACTCCTCGTCTAATTGGATGTGTCCACACAGCACTTCGTAATTTGTACGTTACGCCACGCCAATTCCGCTCCATGTTGAAACATCAAGAGATAAATGCATAACACCAAAATAACCGAGGGTTTATCATATCTCAAGACCACCAGGACGTTTGGCACTGGTTTGGTTTGCTCCTGTATCACTCACTCACTCACTCACACACTCACACACTCACTCACTCACTCACTCACTCACACAACCCTCAGAGCGGCATTTGGGGGTATCGCATCTGACTGCATCTCCCCCACCACCCTTCTTGGTCAACCTTACACGTCCATTTCGATGTACTCGAGCACTGAGTACAGTTCTGTTACGGAAGGAGGAATGATAATGGGTTCACGTGTTGTAACGGCGCTTCAGAGCCGTTACAGGAGACTCGAGAGACTTGGACTCAATCCTTTTCCCAACTCTAATCATATTCTTAATCATCCTTTCCGTGTTTATGTGGGCAGCGGTACCATCCAACGGCACGGAGTAGAAAAAAAAAGGGAAAAAGGGGGGGGACGTACATCGGAGGTTCGGAAGTTTTATTCTTCCTACCTGGCATGTCTGGTTCTGGTGCCCGCAGTCGAATAGTCGAGCATGTCTACGAGAACTCCCGATATATTATTGTCTTTCTCCAACACATACAGTATACCTCCAATATTGGCCAAGGTTCAAAGATAAGTTGGTCTGTTATATATATACTTCTCGAAGAATTTTGAATTTCGAATCTCTCCTTCCGCGGGGTAACCTTAGTGACGAAAAAAGAAATACATAGAAGTCTGTAGAAGTTGTGAAGATGCTAATTATAGGCCAGAGACATCATCCCGTGATCCGGTTCAGGGGACTGTATGAATAAATTGCATGCAGTATGATCTAGAACCATGTTCTTTTGTTCCCTCCCCTTCCCTCCCCTTCCTTCAGACCGTCATGTGACTTATGTCTGTCTAAAAAAAGCCATCCAAAACACGCACAGCTTCTTCTTTTCTATATGCTTGAAGAAACATCTTGAACCGTGGATCCTGCTCGTCGTGAGTATCTTAAATAAGACGATTAATCTACCAAGGTGAGAGATTCCTAGGTACAAGCCAGCACTCGATATAAAAATAATGCAGCACCGCCCTTCGTTCTTATCCAGCTTCGAGCTAGTCCCAAACAGACCTAATTCCAATTCCCCGATCAATTCCGACGAAGCATAAACTTGATGCAGATCATGAATACGACCGTCGACCACGGACTCACGATGACTCCACTGGTGCTCTCTTGCCAGAAGAAATGTGCCGTAAGTGCTGTGCAGTCTGTCCTCGTACGGGAGGATGATGCAAGAGAGAGACCTCAGGGGCATGTAAATCTTCCGGCCGTGGGCGTGCTGCGCTAGGGCAAGGTCGGTTATCCTGCCAGGGATGATTCCCATGTCTCCTCTTCGGGTTAATATACTTTGTATACGAGCACTGGACAATGTCCATCGTTGATAAACTTTATATCCTCAATCCTCAATCCACCCTCAATCAATCGTGCATATGCGTTGGGCCATGATTGAAAGTCGGCCCGTACAGACCAAATATAGTCCAACAACTGCTTTCACATCACCCCACAGTGATGTTCGTTCCCCATCTTCATGGCCGCAGAGGTCTGCATCTCTCAACCTTCAACATTCAACCGCTTCGGAAAAACTCTTCTTCGGTACATCCATCGACCGAGCTTGGGAGAACCACTTGCAGATGTACGTACTCGAGTAGCTTGCGCTGGAAAGGTACAAATGCCTTGGATTTCCGTTAGCATTTGATCGAAAATGACAACGCCGCATCGTGTACTCATACGGAGTGCGATTCATTAATTATGGCTACCATCAAATCTTTACTGGCTTCTCTGGCGCTTTCTCTCTCCTTGGATTTGGTGTCAGCTCAGGCGTGTTGGAAAGATACGACGTGCAGCGGACCCCTGGAGGCTGCCTTTCCGGGACCTTGGGATGCAAATATCTATTCGCCTTCAAGTCGTCAAATATCGCCGAAAACTGTGCTCTCGGCGCAAACCGGGGCGGTTATATCGGATTTCACGGGATCAATCGGCCTCTCTGGGAATGGATCGAAGTACACTCTCGATTTTGGGAAAGAAGTGGGCGGACTCGTGACTCTCAAGTACTCTTCAACAGGACCCGGCGCACTCGGGTTAGCATTTACAGAAGCGAAAAATTACATTGGAGAATGGTCGGACTCGTCGAATGGAGCATTCAAAGGACCCGATGGAGCTATTTATGCAAATTTCACATCGGCTGGTTCGGGAACATACACCATGCCAGACCTTTCACTTCGTGGAGGCTTCCGATACTTGACGTTATTTTTGATAACCAGTAGTACCACGAGTGTGAACATCAGCAGCATTGTGCTTGATATTGGGTTCCAGCCAACATGGTCAAATTTACAAGCTTACCAAGGGTACTTTCACAGCAGTGATGAAATGCTCAACAAGATCTGGTACAGTGGGGCGTACACACTTCAAACCAATGCAGTCCCGGTAACCACAGGACGACAAGTCCCTACTGTCAAAATAGGATGGGCAAACAATGGTACTTTGGGGCCTGGTGACACTATTATTGTCGACGGAGCCAAGCGAGATCGCGCTGTGTGGCCTGGTGACATGGGTATTGCAGTCCCATCGACGTTTGTCAGTATTGGCGATCTTCTCAGTGTTAGGAATGCCCTCCAGGTTATGTATAATTACCAGGTATGTTTTCTTCATTTCAGCCAGTGGAATGCTCTTCCTCCGGTGTTTCGACCCTTTTATGTCGAAAATGATTTCAATGTACAAAGGCTTCTGATGGTTTGAAATCTCACATCGTCTGATCTCTTTCTCATGCTTCATAATTTTTACTCAGTCATTCGTTACTCATAGCTGATTCAAATCCAGAACAGCGCAACTGGGGCATTCCCTGAGGCAGGCCCACCATTGCTACAATTGGGTTCTGATACCTACCATATGTGGACCATGATTGGAACCTACAACTACGTCCTTTACACCAATGATACATCATTTCTTTTGCAGAACTGGGAAAAGTATCAATTGGCAATGAACTACGTTTATGGAAAGGTGAGCGCACCAGGCCTTCTCCAAGTCACAGGAATCCGGGATTGGGCTCGCTGGCAGCAAGGTTATAACAATAGTGAAGCACAAATGATGTATGTTTCCATGCCGACATGATTTGAAGCAGTTGACTAAAAAATTACCAGTCTCTATCGAACTCTTCTCACGGGTGCTAAACTAGCCACTTGGGCTGGAGATACCACCAATTTGACTGCTACCTGGAATAGCCGTGCGGCATCTCTTCAAACAGCCATAAATACCTACTGCTTTGATTCATCCTATGGGGCATTCAAAGATAATGCGACAGCCACTAAACTTCATCCCCAAGACGCAAACAGCCTGGCTATCTTATTCGGGGTCGTCTCCCCAGATTCTTCAACTGCCCAAGACATATCTACCAATCTTGTCAAAAACTGGACTCCAATTGGCGCCGTCGCACCGGAGCTCCCAGAGAATATATCTCCCTTTATCTCAAGTTTCGAAATTCAAGCCCACTTCGCCATTGGACAAACCAATCGTGCCCTTGATCTCATCCGTCGCTCTTGGGGCTGGTATCTGAACAACCCCAATGGCACCGAAAGCACCGTCATCGAAGGATATCTCCAAAACGGCACGTTTGCATACCGATCAAGCCGGGGCTATAGCTACGATACCTCCTATGTATCTCACTCACATGGCTGGTCATCCGGTCCTACATCCGCCCTCACGGAATTCGTCTTGGGTCTGAGCGTTACCAGCCCTGCAGGCAAAACATGGAAACTCACACCTCAATTCGGGGATTTGAAGAGTGCAGAGGGGGGGTTTGTGACGAAATTGGGGAAGTTCCAGGCCAGCTGGTATCTTCAACCGACGGGGTACACATTGAACTTTGTGGTGCCGAAGGAAACGACCGGATCAATGATTTTACCCGTGGGGCAAGCAGGGGTGATGCCGAGTATTGTGATGGATGGGAAGAAAATCCGGGGGACAAGGAATCTAAGAGTGGAAAAGGGTGGCGTGGTGTTGGAGGCCAGTGGTGGAAAACATAGTATTCTTGTTAGTTGGTAATCTCAACGAGTAATGCACTCTTGACATCTTCATTCATTAAGGTTAATCAATCAAACGAAAAGCTTCTCGTCCCATAAACCAATCAAATTAGCTATGCATATATCAGACAACCATGGTCCCAAGACATCAGGCTAGAGAAAGCCAGGAAGCCATACTCGAGTAGTTCCGAACGTCAAGATCCGCGCAACCTTATGAAGATATCCCATCCTTACGGTATCCAAATTATCCGAGACCTACTTCCTTTGTCATCGTCTACAACCCGAATCCATGAATGCGGAAATCGGGGTCCTCTTCCCAACCAGCATGATCCCGAGCGATTTGAGATGAATGATCGTCGTCATATCTTCTTATCTCTTTGTTTCATCGCATGCTCGAGACGGGGTGATTGGTGGCAGTGCATCAATTCGCATTGACATTTCCGAGAATCCTCTTTCTTATGCTTCGACACTTCGATGTTCGAGGATGGGAAGGAAATGTGGGTAGGAAAAAGCTTGAGTCTTGAGATCTATGGATGCGGGCAACCTTAAATTTAATGACGTAGCCTTATGGACTAGGACACTACTCTTAGACAGGAAATTCAAATAGATACGAGTGGACATGATCCTCACAATATCATTTCATAACATATCTCACTCACGCACTTCTAGATATATTAAGGAATTCTCCCTCTTCATCTATTTGTAACGACCGAAATCTATAACAATATTTTAAGATTTACGAGACCCTACCTTCTCATCCACTCTTACATCCACAGCAAGGGTATTCTTAGATTACCGACAGACACGACAACAAGGGTCGTGAACACAACCCTTCCTACTCGTTGATTTGGTGAGTAAGGCTCGACGACCATGGAGCACTTTCATTATATCCCCTTTGCCCTTGGGTCTTGACCTTTGCTGGTTGTTATTGTTTTGTTTTTGCCGTACGCATTGCGTTTTGGGAGCAGGAAACTAATTCAAGATGATGCGCAAACAGTCTTTACACGCCAACATGTCTGGGACTCGAGTGGCAGGAACTCCACCGGGCACTTTGCCGGTGAGATCTTTTTCTACGAATAGTGCGCTGACGGATCGCACCGACGAGGGAGAGGCTGTGCCTTCGGAGAATCCTACGGATGTGAGTATCTTTCTTATTGGGGGCATGAATAATGCGGCAGAATGGGGAAGATCTGAGGCTAATTGGCTATTTACGCGCAGACTTCAGAATTATTGGGAGAGAGATTGAGAGCTTGGAAACATGCGGTTGGATATCTTGAGGAGTTTATTGGAGCTGCGGAGAAAGTGCATAGACAACAATCGAAGGAATATGAGAAGGTCTTGAAGACGATCGCAAACCCCTTGAAGGAAGGACACCACTTTCAGCAGGAACTGGGAGGTATCGCAGGGTTGTTTGAAGGGATGAGAACTAATGTTCAGGTATGATGTGCGATATCTTGCTCCTGCCCAAGCGCTGACTCAATAGGGTTTAATAAATTCTCACCTCGAAACGGAAAAAAATATCAAGGGCACGGTACTTCCCATTCTCGATCGCCTACACAAGGAAATCAAACACAAAAGCAAGGAGCTGCTATCCGGTGCAGCCAAGGGAGCAAAGGAAGTGGAAAAGGCGCGAGCAATCACCCAGCGACATATTGAGCTGTTAGGATCACAAACCTCGAACTATCAGTCTGCCGGTTCTGCCATGAAATCGGCTGAAGATCCATACATCGTTCAACGAGGTATCATACACCGACTTCACAAGCAAGTCTATGAGGAGAACACCAATCGCCATGATCTCATACAGGTTCAAAATAACTTTGCACAGTTTGAGGCCCACACTATCGAGATTATTCAGCAGACTATGATGAGTTTCACTCAAATTGTCACCAGTCAATCTCAAACAGAACAAACACTCTGGGCAGATATCCTCAATAACTGTTCAGGTGTCACTCCAAATCTCGAATGGGATGGCTTCGTCCACCGCAACCAAGCTATACTCGTTGATCCCAACGCCCCCGATCGCTCAGTGGAATCCATCAACTTTCCCAACCAAAATCACGCCAGCACTCAGGCTCTCATTGAAGGAACTCTCGAGCGCAAGAGCCGAAATAAGTTGAGTTTTGCCGGCTACACAACAGGCTACTACGTCGTGACCCCCAGTAAATACCTCCACGAATTTAAAGACAACGATAACGTTCGTAAAGATCCCGTCCCCGAACTATCCATCTATCTCCCAGATGCGATAATCGGGAGCACTAGCGGTGAGAAGTTCAATGTCAAAGGAAAAGATGTTTCCAAGGGTATCGGCAGTAAACTATCCGGTACATCTGAGATTGCCTTCAAGGCAAGCTCGCCAGCAGATGCGACTCAATGGTGGGAAGCTATTAAGTCAGTCGTGGGATCGGGCCCTGCAGATGGATCTAGTAGCGGACCAACTAGCCCAATCAGCCCAACCGGTTCGACAGCTTTTCCGGCGGAGAAACTCCCCGCGTCAATTCAAACTACGGGGACGATTAGTGGAGGAAAGGCGGTCGATAGTCCTGTGGCGCAGACTCCTGTGGGAAATGCGACTGACTTTGCTCCGGGGGCGGTGGAGGAGAAGAAGACTGGTTGAAATGTTTGGGATGAGTGAGGTTTGGGGGATGATGGTCCAGGGGCGCGTGGAGGACTATGAGGTTTTAGCGAATTAACAAAGTGAATGAAAGCGGAGCACCAACATATATGTCTAGTAAGTGGTTCTACCATACTATATTGGATCTTTTCCTGTTCAAAGTTTAGTTTCCATTCTTTTTTGGTGGTCGATGCAGATAGTGGTGTTGATTGGTACGGGCAAGATGTACGCTTTCCAATAACTTTTTTCAAATGATATTTTATAACTTTTTTTCCAAAATGATAGTGATTGATGACTCTCATTTATATATCATCGATATTTGAATATTAGGATTTAAATATCAAGATTTCGATATCAATATTTCACTTTCGGTATAATAAGCAAGGAGTCTAGTCGAGTGTTGTCAAACCTGGCATGGTTGGTGGTAGACAGGCATATTTGGGCAAGTGCTCTCTCTCTCTCTTTCCATTTCTCTTTCTATTTCTCTTTCCATCCTGCCATAAACTATCAAATCGAGGTGTGTTCTGGTGGCTGCTCTTTCTCAATGCGATATCGAATCAAGTTTTGCTCGAGCTCTTGAACTTGGTGGATTTTGGTTTTCCTGATACCTTCTTTACACATCGTCTTCTTTTTTACCCCAAGCAGCTGTTCGGTGACAATATGGATAATTCGGGATATTCAAGATTGCAAGACCCTCCGATTACCCCACCATCTCGAGTTCACACAGCATATCCACGTGAAAAGCACCAGAAAGTAGAATGCGCCCCTCAACCAGGTGACCCATGCCAAGATCCATCGCTGCCTCGCCCTTCGCTTGCCGAGCAGCGATTCAAGCTTCCATCAACTCTCTTGAGTCCATTGAAAGCACCAGAACCATCGGATCGATATAAAAATCCTTTCTTGAATCTTCTTCCAAATTCGCCGCTAAACCCTCGTAGTGATAATTTCAGTCCGGGAGAATGGATCTCCAACTTGGTTGCGTTCATGGGGCAGGATCCAAGGCGATATCCTCGAAGGAGTGCAGGGTTTGCTGTTGAGAATTTGAGTGTCCATGCATTCAGGAAGCCTACTGACTATCAGAAAAACGTCGCAAACATTGTGTTTGAAATCGGCGCTTTGGCTCGATGGTTGGTTGGATCTGGAAAGGAAAAGGTTCAGATATTGAAAGGTTTTGATTGTTTGGTTGAGAATGGGGAAATGCTATTGGTTCTTGGCCGACCCGGGAGTGGGGTGTCAACTTTGCTGAAGACGATATCTGGTGATACTCGTGGACTTTTTGTCCATCCAGATTCGAGCATTAACTACCAAGGTGTCTCTAGAACAGAGATGCATACGAGATTTCGGGATGAAGCGATTTACTTGGCCGATTCCGATGTTCATTTCCCGAACTTGACTGTGGGTGAGACATTACTTTTCGCAGCGAAGGCTAGAGCACCGCCCGATTTTACCTTTCCGGGTGTGACGCGACGAGTCTATGCAGAACATATGAGGGATGTGACAATGGAAACACTAGGTCTTCGTCATGTCGAAAAAGTGCCTGTGGGCAACGACTATATCAAAGGTATCAGTGAAGGTGAGAGAAAGAGGGTGAGCATTGCGGAAGTAGTTTTAAGTGGGTGTACATTACAGTGTTGGGATAACAGCACTAGAGGTCTAGATAGTGCCTATGCACTTGAGTTTTGTAAGATGGTTCGTCATGCAACTACTCTCGGAAGAACAACCGCGTGTGTTTCGTTGTACCAAGCTCCTCAAAGTGCTTATGATGTAAGATTCGATCGATGAATTCGTACAAACGCTGCTAATTTCTTTCCTATAGCTATTTGATAAAGTCACAGTACGATGCTTTCCCAGTATCTCCAAGAGAAATAGTGCTAACCAGCGTCATAGGTTCTGTATGAAGGAAGGCAGATATACTTTGGTTCTGTCATAGAAGCAAGGCAGTTCTTCATTGAAATGGGATTTGTCGATATCCCACATCAAACTACTGCGGATTTCTTGACGTCCCTCACAAGCCCAGATGAGAGAACAATCCAGTACTTAAATCCAAAGTTTCCCTCCTAAGATGGCGCTAATCGTCATGGAGACCAGGTTTTGAATTTCGAGTACCACGGACTCCCGAAGAATTTGTTATGGTCTGGAAAACAAGTCGTCATTATGCGAGACTTATGTTAGAACTCGAAGCTTACGAGAACGAATACCCCTTTGACGGTAGCCATGCTCTAGACTTCGCCGCGGCACGAAGATCCCAGCAAGCGAAATACCTGTTCGTCTCTCTTTTTCCTTATCCAAATCACGACTGGTACTAACCAACTTTCGGTCGTAGCAAATCCGCAGACACGCTCTGTTCAGGTCGTCAAGTTCTTTTGTGCATTGGTAGAGGCTTTCAGAGGCTGCGTAACGATATCAACTTTACGGTTCTTGGTCTTGTAACTAATGCTTTGGTGGCTATAATCATCAGTATCGTCTTTTATGACCTGCCTGCCGATACAAGCAGTATGAACAGTAGAAGTACGTTATTGTTCTTCTCAATACTGTATAATGCATTTGCGAGCTCGCTTGAGGTAATCACAAGAACGTTCGGATCGTTTGTTCGGGCAACTCACTAACAGTAACGAAGATACTCCAGCTATCCAGTCAACGCCCCATAGTGGAAAAGCAAGCAAGGTATGCATTTGTTCACCCAGTCGCTGAGGCATTTTCTTCTATAATCTGCAGCATACCATACAAACTTTGCAAGACGGTTCTTTTTAATGCTATCCTTTACTTCATGACAAATTTAAGGAGAACACCATCGGCTTTCTTTACATTCACCGCCTTCTGTTTCGTTATTACAATGATATTGTCTATGGTCTTCAGAACTATTGGAGCGTCATGTCGATCTCGTGCTCAAAGTCTTTGCCTAGCGGCCATTATAATCCTTGCTTTCATGCTGTATGCAGGATTTGTGATACCACCGATGGGAATGATGCCATGCTTCCGATGGATAACTTACGTTAACCCAGTTGCTTACGCGTACGAAAGCTTGATCATCAACGAGTTTTCTGATTGTACTTTTCAATGTACGGATCTCGTACCGAGTGGGCCATCTTACATCGGTACCAGTCTCCAAAACCGAGTATGCTCTATTATTGGGTCAATCCCGGGATTTGAAGACGTATTGGGAACTGTATACCTTGAGCTTAAATTTGGGTTCCAGCCCCAGCATCTATGGAGGTATGTATTCTGATAATCTCACGTTGTTCATGTGGATGTCAGAAATGTGGAAAATGTTCAAGAATGCGAAGCTAATGTACTAAGAAATATGAGCATTCTATTTGCTTTCATGGCATTCTTTATTGCCTCATATTTGGTTGCTGCAACTTATATCTCGACGGAGAAGACTGGTGGAGAGGTGTTGTTGTTTCAAAGGGGACACAAGCGACATCCAAAGAGGCAAAGACATCTTGAAATATATTCAGGGCCTGAGATTAATAGATATGGTGGAAATGGGGACCCGATAACTAGGATACAGCGGCAAACATCTACCTTTCAATGGAAAGGCATTTGTCTTGATATAAAAACAGTAGATGGCACGCGTCGCATTTTAGATCATGTCGATGGGTGGGTGAAACCAGGGACTTTGACCGCAGTTATGGTACGTCTGATGAAGCTAGTTCTATACTAATACTAATATGAGTATCTTATAGGGTCCACCAGGAGCAGGGAAAACGTCATTACTAGATGTTCTGGCGTCCAGAAGCAATATTGGTATCGTTTCGGGGGAAATGTTTGTTGATGGTTGCATTAAAGAGACATCATTTCAACGCAAAGTTGGATATGTCCAGCAAGGGGACTTTCACCTTTCAACAGCGACGGTGCGCGAAGCACTACAATTTAGCGCCATGATGCGCCAGTCAAGTCAAGTCACCAAAAGAGAGAAGTTTGCTTATGTGGAAGAAATAATTAAGCTATTGGAAATGGACGTGTACGCGGATGCTGTGGTGGGAGTTCCTGGCGAAGGTTCGTGAGCCAGATCTGGTTTATGCGGCGAGACTAATGAACAGCCCAGGGTTGAATTTTGAGCAGAGAAAGAAATTGACTATAGGTGTTGAGCTTGCTGCTAAACCCAAACTCCTGTTCTTATTGGACGAGCCTACCTCGGGTCTTGACAGCAGCACAGCATGGGACATCGTCGAGCTTTTGAGAAGGATTACAGCCCATGGCCAGGCGGTCTTATGTACAATCCATCAACCATCCGCAGCATTATTTCAGCGCTTCGATAGTCTTCTTTTACTTGGCCCTGGAGGTCGACCAATATACTTTGGTAGGCTCGGACAGAATTGTAAAACTGTCAAGAATTATTTTGAAGCCAATGGAGCCGATCCTTGTCCACCTGATGGCAATGTAGCTGAATGGATCATGCAGTAAGTCTATTTCAAGCAAATTTCAAATAATGTTTAACACAACAAAGGACTATCGGTTGTAGCACTGGATCAAAAAGTGCCATTAACTGGCCCGAGGTCTGGAAGAATAGTCATGAATTAGTCCTTGTCCATCGAAAATTGGATCATATGAGAAAGACCTTGTGTGCAAGGTCCAGTTTTTTTCTGACCGGAACCAAGAAACCACCTCGTCGTAAAGAATTTGCTACACCATTTTTGCTACAAGTGTGGCAATGTTTCCGAAGAACAAACCTGCACTACTGGCGGACGCCTTCTTACATCTATTCAAAGATCGCAGTATCCCTTTTTTATGTTCGCTTACTCTTGATCAGCCTCTACCGTTAGGAAGCTAACTATTGAGGATAGGCTCTCTTCATTGGATTTTCTTTCTTTAAGAATACAAATTCTTTACAAGGCCTGCAGAATCAGATATTGGGAGTGTTTATGCTTCTGTGAGTTGATCTTGTGAACGATAGGAACGAAACGTGGCTGATTGTTATGTCATGTAGAACTTTGACATCTAGCTTCGTTCCGCAACTTCTTCCAAGCTTTTTAGTGCAACGAGCTTTGTTCGAAGCACGAGAATGTCCCGCAAAAATGTATTCTTGGCCGGCGTTTGTCATTAGCAACATACTTGTTGAGCTGGCGTGGAGTACCTTGGTGGCAGTAATCATATTCCTCAGCTGCTACTACCCAATAGGTATGTATCGCAATGCACTATTGACGAAAACAATGCTCGAGAGAAACGGAGTGATGCTTCTGTTGATTTGGGTGTACCTGATATATGCAAGTACCTTTGGCTACATGGTACAGGTTGGTCTCGAGCTTACAGAGGTAGCTGGGATTTTATCCAATGCTGTGTTCTTGTTGTCATTAATGTTCTGTGGGTAAGTCTTATATTGTGACTCGCTAGTTCCATACAACGTAGCAGTTAGCTGATGTGTTTCAGTATAATTTCAACACCCACAGCAGTACCTCAACTATGGGATATCGTATGGCGTCTATCTCCGTTCACTTATCTAGCTGACGGAATGCTCTCGGTTGGCCTTGCGAATGACCCAGTGACATGCTCTCAATACGAGTTTCTTCATTTCGAACCGGTAACGGGGAGCAGCTGCGGCTCTTACATGGCTAGCTATATCCACCAAGCTGGAGGGTATCTCACTAACCCCTCTGCAAAGAGTAGATGCGTTTATTGTCCTCTTAAGGATGCGGATGAATTCCTGGCTGGCGCAGGTATGAGTTATGATAAGCGGTGGCGTAACTTCTGCGTAATGTGGGCTTATGTGGGATTCAATATCATCATGACCTTGTTTATCTACTGGCTGGTCAGAGTTCGGAAGGGAAGGCCTATTAAGGAGGACTTGAGGGGTGCATCGGACCTGAAGGATAAAAATGCCAGTGAGGCAAGCGGCGTTAGTTATTCAGAAAGAAGCTTTGTGAAAGTGAGAGGATATAAAGAGGAGAGTCCTCAGCCAAGGAAGCATGGTCGATCTGATGAGATTGAGCTTGTCGAGATGTAGGAGGCGAATGGGATCTGTTGATGGTGAGTTGTAATAGCGGCATCAGAAAGGAGGGGCAGGTGAGGTTAACGCTGTTGGCTTGGTGGTACTTTGTATTAGCCTTTTATATAGCTTTATATACTTTATATATGCAGATTTACATCACTAAACTTATATAATGAACGAGACTTTGAATTGATTTAATATATTATTCCTGATTTTGAAATCTATTACAGGGTTGAAGTCATAGTACTAGTAAATCCAGTCACTAAAGCGGCAGCGGGGTCCTCAATGTCGTGCAAACCAAAATTTATTTTACACTGCATCTTTCACATCCCACTCAACTTTCAACATAATCTTTTTCACGACGAATCTACGCACCAAAAATGTACTGCGCAGAATGCGGGCATCCCCTTCCCGACATCCGCGATGACAATACAACATGCAGCAAATGTAAAACACGACTTGGCACCTGGTGGGACGAATCGTCGAAAACAATGCGCACAAACCGCGAAGCTTTCGTACCAACCAACATGATGAGTGAATTAATGGGAGGCCGTACTCACTTCGAGATCGACAAGAAGGTTTCTGAGAGGACAAACACATATGGATTGGAAGAGAGAGGGTTCCTGGCGACACTGACGATGCTGGAAATGAGATGGGGTCCGGGTGGTGGTGCGGGGTTGGGCCGGAAAACCATGGAGGGCTTGGGAAAGATGATTCGCAGCACGTTGGACATGTCGCTCTCGCGGGGGGAGGTCCGCGAAGCCCTGGCTAAGAATGTGGATATCTGGATGCGGCTCCAGCGCATCTTGTGCCTGGCGGTCCCGATCCTCGTCTCGAGATCCCTGCGCGAATCGTACACGGAACAGGGCGCGCCTTCGGGCCTCGACGTGTCGGAGAGCGTGGCGCTGATCCTGAAGAACTTCGATGCGCTGGTCGAGGATTTGGGCTACTTGAATAATCTCTTGGTCGTGAGTCGGAATATGTTGGCGGTGAAGGAGACGGCGCAGGAGATTTGCAGGGCCGTGGGGCTGGATAAGCAGGTTCATAAGTTGATTATCCTTTGTGTGAATGTGACGAGTAAGGGGTATGATGGGGAGAATGTGGATGAGAATAGTAGGGGGAGGTTGAACGAGATTACGGAACTTTGTGAGTTTGGGATGGGTTTACTTTTTGGGTTTGTGTGGGCTGTATGGATGGCGCTGACTTAGCTGCAGATAAGAAGCTTCTGGTCACTTGTTTACAACATACGCATAATTGGACGATGGGAAATGATCGGTTCAAGATGTCGTTTTGGTTCGATATGCTTTTCGATTCGGAATTGCATAATGATCCGGTGCATGAACTTCCTCCGGATGATCTGAATGTGGAGAGGGTTTATCACGAGGTGAAGAATTGGTTGATTCGACATTCTGCCGATCAGGATGAGACGGCCAAAGAACTCTTGGAGAAGTATGCTGCGGAAGCTGAGATGGGCTGTACGCCTGGACCTCTTCCGCAAATCGACGAATTCACAGTGACTGATGCGGATAAGGAGGATGATCCTGAAGAAACGACGCCGGTTTGGAAACCAGAATTGACGGATAAGTATGAGCAGGACCGACTTTACGCTCGAGTATCGCATGAGATTGATCTTTGGTGGAAGCGTCAAAGAGATCAAAATTACGAGGGCTGGGTTGTGAAGATGGTGTCTGTGGAGGATGCAATGAAGCGCGCCGAGGCTTGTAAGGAGACTGCGATGCATAGATTTCTTCCTCAGCGGGCTTTTCAAGATCAGGATGCGTATGACCAGGATGAGCAGTTGGAGGAACCACCTCTTCATGACGAAGTCGATGACACCCGCTCGATGGATGGACATGATGGTGAGGATGATGGCGAAGAAGAGGACGAGGAAGATGATGATGAGTCTTACGCAGAGGGACCTTTGAGGGGCCTCTTGACCGAGATTCCGAATATTCTCGACACGAAACAAATTGAAGCTCTTCATATGACGGTGAAAGCTTGTATTGTCGACTCGATGGGTTCCGGACTTACGCCAGCTGGTGAAAACCTCCAGAAGACACGATGCAAAATGTTTTTGGCTTTGGATTGTGGCAAGAATTTACTTCGAGAAATGCTGGTTTTCATCGCCGTATGGGAACAAACTGATCAACACTTCATCTTTCAAATTACTGCTCAAATCATCGAGTCTTTCCATCACAACGCTTTATTGCCATATGCTTGGAGCTCTCTTCGGATTATGAAGGACATTGTTTCACCGGCACAGACTGTCCTTTTACGCCTCATCAACTACATGTTCCGCGCTCGAAAGGACAGCCCGATCTATGACGACCTGAGAGATTACAACCGAGATGCAAAACTTATCCACTTCCTCTTTACCTATTTCCGTACGCGCGTCGTACCTGATTGCATTGCTCTCATTCATGCGCAAGCTCAAATCCGAACCCAGAAGAGCGACCCCAATGATTTTCCTGTCGACTTGTGGGATATGGAACGTGCCAAAGACGGGCTCTCGCAGTACCTTGACTTCATATCTGTCATTGCGGAGATACCAGAGATGCGGCCGCTACTCATTGAGTGGGAAGCAGTCTACGAACTCATCGCTCTTCTCCGCGCTCTCGAACAAGGCGTAGCACGAAAGAATCTTTCCGAACAACCAATGCCCAATCGTCGTTCAGTACCCGTCTCACAACCCGGCGGTGGCATTCAAGCCATAGAACGTCCATATGAGAGTCCCACGAATCAAAATTCGCCTCAGTTCCCCGGCCCCGGACAGGCGCTCCCACCCCTTCACGACACCCCGCATAAATTCCCTTGGTCGGGCATCAAGATCCAGATCCTCATCATCCTCACCTCATTGGTGGCGCCCAACAACGCGAGGCGCAATGGACCGGGCAATCCGATTGTGCAGAAGCAACTCTTGGATCAAAATGGCATCATGCCGTTGTTGAACTGTTGTGTTTATGATGGTCATAATGAGTATATTAAGGAGAGGGCGACGCTTTGTCTTAAGTATGTTATGGAGGGCTGTGATGAGGCTCAGAAGTGGGTGAAGGATTTGGTGCCGGCTAATAAGCAGAGGGGGGCGCCTGGTCAGGGTGCGAATGCGAATGCGAATGGGAGTGCGAGTGCGAGTGCGAGTGGGAGTGGGAGTGGGAGTGGTGGGGGACTGGGTGGAGGTGTGCACCCGGGGGTTCACGTGAATCGAGGGATGGGTGGTGGAGAGATGGGTCCGGGTCAGAGTATTGATGTCGATCCGGCGTTGCAGTTGGAAAAGTTGAGATTGCAGGAGAGGGTTCGACTTGCGGAGGCTAAGGCGAGGGAGATGAGGGGTAAGGAGAATTCGCAGAGGAAGTAGGAGAGGGGTGGAGAGAGGATGCTGCTGCTACTACTAAGAGGGGATGTGGGGTGGTAGGGTGGGTGGCGATGGGAGGAAATGGAATTGTATTGTATTGCATTGCATTGCATGGCGTCTGAACGGAAACAAACTTGGGGATCGATGGACACTGGGTTATGTGCGAGCGAGGGAGGCATGGTATGGTATGGTATGGCAAGGTAAGGTAAGGTATGATATGATACCCTTTTTGGCGTTTGCTTGTTCGATGCACGATGGATTTGGGAGGGAGAGCCTGGGGGAGAACATTAGATGATAGGGAAAAATTGAATGTAGGATTCTTTTGATTTTCAGTATCTATCTTGAGATTGTGGGGAATTGCATGGATTGATTGGATTGATTGGATTGTTGTGGATTGTTGATGTGATGGGATGTGAGGTGAGGTTTGTGGGATATTGTATAAGTATATTTCGGTGAATGAATAGATTATGTACGAGTATATGGAAATAGATGGTGTTGTGTTCTTTCTCAAGGGAAGGGAGAGAGAGAGGGAGAGAGAGGGAGAGAGAGAGAGAGGGAGATTGATTTGGGTATTTTTTTCCTGTTCGATGAGATGGGTTTTAAGGATGAGTAATGAGATTGAGACGAGGAATAAATAACGAGGAATCAAAAATGGCCTTGGGGATTCATACCACTCGATAGATAATACGAGGACTGGAGACGAAAATGCTCATGTGGAGAGTTTGTCGAGTGTGGGATCTTGATTCACGAATTACCTCGTGCATTGGGGTTTGAGAATGCGGGTTGCTTGGGTGTGTCAATAATTGAATGGTGATTGCGAGTGGAAGTTGGAAGGTAGAAGTTAGAAGTTAGAGTAGAGGTTGATGGTTGATGGTTGGAAGTTGATGGTTAATGGTTGGAAGTTGATGGTTAATTGGATGATATACTCGTTATGGTTTTATATTACGAGGAGATCCGAAGATAGGAGTAGATCCTATGACAACCAATAACTTACAACAAGCGAAAAAGAAAGTTGATGGATTACATATCAATCTAGAGTATACTCGTACTGTAATACTCGAATATAATCAATTATGCTATGTATATTATTATATTGCTCTTTCATTGTATTATTTGATCATTTTATTCCATAAATCCATCCCATACATCCATCCTATATTCCATATTCCAATTTATACTGATCCTTTTCAACTATCTACATACCATAAAACCCTTCGTTCATATTCCCATATTCCCATATTCCATTTTCCATTCTATAAATCGCATAAATCCACTTCATTACATAACACATCACATCGCATCATATCGCATCATACAAAAAAACCATCCATTCATATCTCAAAGAAACAAAGAAAGAAACAAAGAAAGAAACAAAGAAAGAAACAAAGCATTTCCAAATCGCATCACATCATATACAAAGCTAAAATCAAAACCAAATACACAACCAAAACATAACCAAAACCCAAACAAACCTCAAACAAACCCAAACAAACCCAAACAAACCCAAACAATACTCAAACAATACCCAAAAATCAATAATAAAAATCTCCCCAATTACCTTTTCTCTCTTCCCCCATTCTTCGCCCCCCACATCCTTC
>NGKF01000012.1:988840-1020017 GCA_002162555.1 Monilinia aucupariae
CCCCCTTCACCACCACGTGCTCCACAACCACCACCACGTAACTCCAAGCCCAAGCCCAAGCCCAAGCCCAAGATCAAGCCCAAGATCAAGCCCAAACCCCCAAACCAGAAATTAAAGCAAAAGAATCCGCAAACCCCAAACCCCCAAACCTCCTCACCCGCACTACCCGCACTACCCGCATCCAAACCCGCATCCAAACCCCAATGCAACCCCAACCCAGCACCAAACTCAAGCTCCAAGAGTCCCACCCAACGCTCCCACGACTGTGAGACCACCGACTATCGATCGAGGCTAGACGCCTGGTTGAATGAGATGGTCAAAAACACGCAGGATGCAGTCGCGATTGGGATCTTGTTTGTGGGCGGTGCGGATGAAGCGGATCCGGAGGAGGAGATGGAGGCCGATTGTCCGTACTGCTCTGGCTCGACGGGCACGGGGGCGTGGAGGGAACTTCACATGATCCAGTGCCACTATGCTCACGAGGAAGCTACGAGATTGAAGGCGGTGAAAGCGGCGGCTAAGCAGGAGAAATTGTTAGGTCGATGAAGGTTGCATAGTGCTGGTGTTGGTGAGTAGGGTTACGGGTGAACTCAATAGTTCATCCATCGCCCAATTTCATATTAAATCCCCCCATATCGGCTAACTTGTAAATTGGATTATATTGTACTAAATCAATTATTTCGAAATCTAACTCTAGACCCTCTCAAGCATGCGGCCGCAAGAGATCGCTAGTTTATTGCATCCCTTAAATACCTCTAATGCATATGTGACCTATCGAATAAAATTTGAGACGTAAAATAAAATTGAATCTTCATGCCGTGATAGTCCTCGTGAACAGGGGGCGACCAATCTAGTTGAGGGTAGCATAATGCGGCTTTTTATTGTTTCCCCACGAGCGTGTTACCATTGTGGTCAAAACCCCCGCGACAGACAACCAATGATAGTAAGGTGTCTTGGAAAAGTTCCGAGGGTACTTTGGTACTTTACTGACACAAGGCTATAGTGATGCCAAGTCGTGTCAGCCTATAACAGGTACCGTTCAGCACTAGTTGTGGCCGTCAATCTCTCCAACTTTTATAGTCAGGCACAATTGATGTAGAAATATGGAACCAAACAATAGGGAGATGAGAGTAACAAGGATGAGAACAACGGCCACTTACAGGACGCATTCGCCTTGAAGTTCATGTTGAAATCCGCCTTGAAGACTCCCGAATCTGATGAATGCAACATATTGCGATTGAAATTTCGACCAACCGGACATATTTGTTGACGGCCGATTTCAAGAGGAAATTATGGCTTTCTGCAGCTTGATGGGAATTGTGCCACTTGGAACGTTGCCGCCTTGAGAGTTCAAGATGGTGTGATGGTAATCAACACTTGCGAGTAGCTGCACGCAAAAAGGCCAAAAAGACCAAAAAGACCTTCCGTGGCTTGCATGGATGGCGACTAGGTTATTATACATAAGATTTTGTCATGTGATTCAATCTGAATGGTCCTCAGTGCACCACCAATGCATCTGAGGCAATATTTTGGAGCTTAGGAGAGTCAATATCCAAACCCAAAGTGTGATTTGTTGGCACCTTTGACGTGGAAATACATATTCCACCATGGCAGATATCTATCACAGTCAGATTGGTGACACGTTTGTGATTTAGGGTATCTTCCAAGACCATCTCATGCTATGCACTCGGTGCTTACTTACGAAGAGATGAGTCTGAGCCCAGAACGTTGAACGGCACATATCTCTTTGAGTTTGACTCTGACCTGAGTAACATGCATATGACTTGCGAGATGATTGATAAGAATAGTGGATGGAAGTTGTTGGAAGTCGTTGGTTTTGCTATCTTTCCAGTCAAGCAACCACTGGTATTTCAATGAATGATATCAAATCATGAGGCCCGTCTCTCAACGCGTGATCAGGTAGGTGTATGATTGTTGTCACGAGATGGGAAAGAGGACATCTCCATGTCCATCTCAGCCGAGGCTGTACTAACCTACTAGGTAAGCAGTAGCAGTAGCAGTGGCAGTAGCAGTAGCAGTAGTGGCAGGCAATGGCAGTGGTCGCCAGCAGTTGTGATACACGATGAGTACATGATGGTGTGCGGCAGACTGCAGAAGTTTGTGGGAGATGTGTCGAGGTGATTGGCCTCGAACCTCGATGGCTTTTGACAGACTTGACCAAGGGATGTTGTATCAACTGACCCACCCATATACTCTCTTCTCATTCAATCGGAAGGGATCGGGGAGGCAGCCGGTGACTCGGTCAAGCGATGGGAGTTCTTTCTCGTTCACACTCGAGCACATACACATGAGATGAAATCCAACACCAGAACGATAATGCTGGGAGATGGGCATGAACAGGCAGTACAGAAAAGGGTGAGTCAGAAATAAAGGATACAATCGATCTATCTACAGCAGGCGGTGATGAGAGTGAGGAGTGAGGAGTGAGGAGTGAGGAGTGAGGAGTGAGGAGTGATGAGTGATGAGTGATGAGTGATGAGAGTGATGCTTGATGCGTGATGCGTGATATGCGTGACGGGTTGAACGCTGAACGGTAATATGCATTGATGGAGAGAAGTGCGGAGATATTTAAATTAATCGCCCAATGCCTTTGCCGTGGGAGGAAAGGAGGAAAAGGAGAAGGGAGCTGTGGTGGACGTGTGATTGGCTGCCCGAGCTTTCACTTTCCTTATCGCCTCGGATCTTTCGTGATTTCGTTATCAAAGGATGAAGGAGGCAGGAGGAAGGAGGAAGGACGACGATCTGGATTATGGCTCAATGCAGCCATCTCTTTGCTCCTTTGGGCATATTATCCTCATTATCCTCATTATCCTCACCTATTATTAGATCTTGATTAGATCTTTATTACGATCGTGCTAGTTATATTATGCCATCATGATAATTCAAATGCCAAAACCGCTCCGCCAACCATTTTCCTGACCTGCATGACTCTTTGATCCCCCCATCTGAGCTTCCACCAGTTCCAACCTCATTGTGTTACCATCCACCCCTTCCACCCCTTCCATCACTTCAACTCAACTCAACCACCGGCATCACATCCAATCTTTTCGTCACCCGAAACTCGAGAGACCGTGGACCGTCAATTCATCCATCACCATAGGGCCATTGGGTAGATTCATTGTCTCGTCGTGAGCCTCACAGAAAGCCTACCGACCTATCTATCTGTCTACCTACCTCCCGCAAAGATGTTCGTTGCTTAGAACTTAGAAGCCTCCCGTACCCACTTCCAAGCAACCTCCTCCCCCCCCCAGGCCAAACAACCACCCTTCTTTCCTCCATACCCTGGACGATACCGATACCGATACAGACCTCCACAATCTTGGAATACACTCAATCGTTGATAAATCTCCAGCACCCTCAAAAACTCACTTGATTAACCTACGATGGATGCCCAAGCTGTGTGGTATCTTGGAACCGCTTTGATTACTATCTAGAACTACGATTGTGCATGTGTGAGATCTGGTTACGAGCATTATCATCCTGCAAATACCAGCGCATCTTGCATTTGTTTCTGAGGCCAACGGCAGCCTGCTCCGATTCAACATCCACGTCAGCAACGTTCATAAAATGCATCAGTATCCTCGATCATCCCCTATCACGGCCTCACCAGCCTCATCACCACGAACAAACCCAGCTCGCACAAACAACCCTAGAGAAGAAGGTAGAGCCGGGCATTCGAGAACAACACCCGAGATGCCACACTACCAAGAGGTAGACGATGCCGGTGGAGATGGTGGAGTCATGGCTGCTGCTGGTCCAAGTCCAGAAGCGATCAAGAAATTGGATCAAATCATCCAAGTCAGTCTGACCCCATCGTATCCTCACCCTCGAGCGGCGTTTGAGACAAGACTAACCGCTAATCCCTCTAGAACTTCCACATTAAAGCTGCCATAATCGTGCTAGGATCGAGGGTGGGACTCCCTATCATCTTCACCAAAGAAGGAACCAAGAAAACCAACAAATGGGTATGCTCTCTTCCTATCATTTCGCCTGGGTGCTGCCGTGACTAACAGTTCCCTCTGATAGTTCCAAATTGAAACAGATGATACCGATGCATATCGAGATGACCTACACACATGGCGAATGTGCGGCGGCTTTCAAAATCGACCACCGCCACTCATAATAGAAACATACCTCGATACCTCCCACTTGACAAGCAGCCAAAGATTGGTGATCGTGGATGATTTGGGGAAGCGATGGGATGCTTTAGATGCGTTGAGTAATTCGAGTGGTTCCAGTGATGGAGGGAGCGAAGTCATACTAGAACGTTGGAAGATTGAGTTCAGAGACATTCCCGGAGAGCAGACCTACGATTTTGGGTCTATACTGCCCAATATCTACAAAAAGTGCATTGTCTTCTTTCGCGCATTATATTCAACAGCCAAACTTGTGCCGGCCTGGAAATTCAAAAAGAATCTGGGGAAGAATGGGTCATCAACAAATGCATTAGTTATTAATTGTCGCATCAGATCCGGTGATACTCAAGCACGTCGAATCGATGGCCTGAAGCAACCTATATTTGATCATAATGGCCCAGTCACGTCGACGTACCTTCTGGGGAAGACTGACACTCCCGCTGGTCCAATTTTTGCCGAAGTAACATATCGAAATGATTGTAACTTTCGTGTTGATGACTCTGAATCTCTGCTCAGCTCCAGATTTATGGGTGCCGATGAACATTTTTTTACTCCGTCCTTGGCCGCTCGAGGTGACCTGAGCCGACGACGGTCAACGAAGCAAGCCGAGGTGGGCTCACTCCCAGCACACAAGCAGCCTGCAGATGATTCTGGTCCCGTTCAGACGTATGGAAGTTTATCAACATTCCATGGAAATGCTCCGCCCAGAGGCTCTAGCCCAATATCCGCGTTGAGGGCACAGAGGTCCATGGGATCAGACACGAGCTCTCCGCCCGTCGGATCTCTACCGCCATCACGCCCATTCCTCGGTTCCAAAGGCTCTTTGAAGTCATTGGATGGCATCACGCTGGCGAGGAGACCATCGTTGTCGTTTCAGCCATTCAAGGCGGGCTCTCTCTCTTCCTCACCCAGCCGTGCCACTTACGCTGGTGAAACTCTACCTGCATCCCCAGGATCTATACCGAGAGTATCCGGAATCAGTGCACTGGCACAAGCCAGAAATCGTTCTTCCCTCACCGCGGGAATGCCAGCGACCTTGAGGGGTGGCCCCGCGGCCTCAGATAATGCCACTCCCACATCGGTCTCAAGCTCACCGAAGCCCGCTCCAATCAGTCGATACAGCAGCAGTTTTACTCACCGTCGCGGTAGATCTTCCTTCGGAGGTGCGAGCAAAGTGGGTGATGATGATCAAGGTAGCAGTGGCAAGCAGAGCCTTTCATCTTCTGTGCAACCAGGCTCTGGCATGCTTGCAGAAGCGGGGACCGGAGGCAGTTCTGGATCATTGCAAACCGATGATGACAACATATCTGAATTTTTAAAACTTCTGGATAGCAAGAAGACCCTCCAAAGCTTTGAGCCTTCTGGAGAAGCGTCGAGAAAAAGGGCCACGGCACAATTATCCAAGTTTCAGTCAATGCGGGAGTCACATAATGCTTTGACGGATTCTATGGCTTCTTCAACTATGCTACAGCGATCGTCGAGTTCTTCGAGCCGACAACTGTCTAGTGTGCCTCCCATGGTTGCTGCCACCTCGTTCTCGGTATCCTCCTCCCCTGGTAAGCCGATCTCGCCGCACACCCCGCACACCCCAGCCATCCCTTCACGCTTGAGTGCGAATTCTATTGCTGAGTACGACCAACCACGAAGGGTTAGTCGACGAAGCAGGACCACAGAGGCGAGGCTAGAAGATGTGCAAGATAACAGCGATCAACCGAATGATGCTGCTGGAACAACTGCCATCGACATCCCTACCTCACCCAGACCATATTATCCTCATTCTCGGAGATCAAGTTCCGTCGCTCAGCAGCATCGATCAATGGCAATCGATGACGATTTGGGTGACCTTCCATTTGGAGTACATAGAAGCATTAGCTTGGGGGCCGATGATCGAGAACCACCAAGTCTTAGTGCCCTTTTGAATATCGGGCAAGCCTCGGGTGATGTGGCCTCACCAAATTCCCAGTCTCCATCTCTACATCAAACGGCACCTCGGATCTCTGAGGGTTCCACTGCAATGTCTCGCCAGGCCGCATCGTCTCTGGAAGCTCATGATTCGGAAGTTCCTCAGCTTCCTCGATTCAGTGGTCCAGGATCTGCCAATTCACCATATCGACCACGTCTAGGTAAAAATGGTGGGCGTGGAGTTACTCCTCCCCAGGCAGGTTCTTTCTCTAGCCTCCTAGTAGAACGGGGAAGTGGGAGCGGGAGTGAAAGAGCTGGTGGCGGCAGATATAGTTTCAGTCGAGGTATGGGTCCATACGAACCAGATGACGAGCCGCTCCTTTTCGATATGAGCGAGATTGGGCGAGAGCTGTCCCGAAGAAGCATCGACGAACCGAGGGGGGGATGTGAAGCGAATAGAGGTGGTGATTCTGGCTCGAGCAGTCGCAGAGGAAGCAGGTGGGGGAGGTAATATATTCCAACATACGAAACGAAACTTGAGACGAGATTCCTCAGGAACGTATGTTTCAATAATTGATGCATTATACGTCATTTACGATTATAAGATATGCTGTATAGTCTGGAGATACATACCGGGGGTGCGCGTTGATTTTTATTTTTATAGCCATCGGACGGAGTCTAGGCTTAATCCTTCTTACCACGATGCTTTTTACTCATTGAATGTCCCCCGGGGTTAGCAAACGGGGGCATTGAATTTTTCATCTTCTTTTTGGCGTATCTCATCTTGTATTTGTTTATTATTTTTTCCCCCCAAGACTGATTCTTCAGGGATATGGGGGAAGATCGGTCATAAATTGAACGGGCAGTTGGAAGTTTGGATGGTTGGATTTGATACCTTGGTGTTCTTTTAAGAGTTAATGGATAAGGGATATGAATAGGGATAGGGATAGGGATAGGGATGGGGATAGGAGGATAAGGGGTGGGAATGAATATTGGCTGTGTGTGTGTGTGTATGATGAAAGCAATAAAGAAAGAAATAAGTAAATATATTCAAATATTCAAATATATTACCATGTCTTTGTGTGTGTTGGTTTGTGCAGTAATAGTGTAGTGGAGTGTACTCTACTCAAGTATACTCGAGGAGAGTAATATGGATTTGGATTCGTTTGGTATATGAATGCTATTTGGTGTATTGTTATGAATACGAGTCAGCGTACTTATATATACTCGAGTAAAGCTACGAATATATTGTAGCGGTAGCGGGTACAATACGGTTGCAGTACGGTTCCTCAAGTATGCTTGCAGTACTCGTAGTTGCGATTCCTCGGTAAATCTTCAAGGTAAGGTGTGGTGGGGGATCTCGGGTCTCGGGTCTCGGGTCTCGGGTCTCGGCGTGGAGGTGGAGGTGGAGGTGACTTATGTGGCATCTAGTACTAGTACGAGTATATATCCATCCATTGCGTTGGACGGTTCGGCATTTAAGGGTTTGGAATCGTGAGGATTGGGATTGGGATTGGGGTTTTAAGGGTTCCTTGCTTGTTTATCGATTTACTTGTTTACGAGTACTCTACTTGCTTGCCTGTTTACTCTACTTGAGGTTACTTTCTTGAGGTTACTTACTATTGTGTCTGTGTGTGAATCTGCAGGTTGGTTTGGAGATCTTGCGATCTTGGAGGATAGTGCGTCGGTGTACGAAGTATAGATTAAGGAAAGGAAAGGGCTCAAGAGGTTGTTCGTCATTATGTCTGCTATACGCGTCGCTCCGACTGTGAGTATTGGGTTTTGTTGTGCTTCGGTTTCGGTTTCGGTTTCGGTTTGCTTCATTTTCGTCCTCTTGGATGTGTAAGAGACGTTTCTGCTATTTGTGATCGCATCGCATCGCATCACAGTAGCAAGCAAAAAATCATGCTAATAACAAACCCACAATAGAAAGCCGCGCGGGCCATGAACCTCCTCCGCACAATCCAATACACGCACCCGCCCTCCTGTCCCTGCCACGGGAACCCCTCCCACCACCACCACCACACTCCCTCCTCCAGCCTCCTCCACCATGCCAAACGTAATCTCCAGCGCAACTTCTCGACGCCCCCCCTCGATGCCACGCGACAGAAGGAATATGCGTTTGAGATGGCGGCGAGCAGTATTCGGTTCGGACCCGGCGTCACGAAGGAGGTGGGCATGGATTTCAAAAATTTGGGCGCGAGGAGGGTGTTGGTCGTTACGGATCAGGTGGTTAGTGGGTTGGAGGCCATGAGGCAGGTGAAGGAGGGGTTGGGGAGGGAGGGTGTTGAGTATGTGGTCTTTGATGGGTGTAGGGTGGAGCCTAAGGATACTTCGTGAGTTGATCGATTTTCTTCTTCTTTTTCTTTGGAGTTTCGAGGGGTTTCTTGAATTCGTTGAGGGGGGGCGGATTCTAGGGGTATGAGTTGAGATTGAGGTTCCAATAACTATATGGTTGAAGCCTGTGGGATATTGGATGGTTTTCCGAGGCCGTTGATATTCGGATGTTTCTCCATTGTCGAATTGCACCTTCGATGTTGAAGGGGAATTGAAAAGGAAGGAAACCGGTACATTGTTTGCCCCAAGTGGAAGGATTGCTTGATTTTCACGAGCTTGGTGGGGTTTATGCAAAAAGAGCATCCTGTAGTCTGGTCTGGACTAGCAAACCAGATTCAAATTTCCAATGCTTGGAGTGGTTTGGCATTCAAAGCGAGATAAAATCTTGAAGAATGGGTTCATTATCTGAATGAATCTGTTGCATCCTTTTGATGCAGATTCAACGCTTTGAATGATCTCAATTTTCGAGTTGAACTCAATAATCAAAAATATCTCTTATCAGCTGTAGTCTGGACTAGGAGAAGCACTGGAGTCATGATATTTGATATGTTCAAAGTCATTACAATCGCTGACAAATGCAAAACAGTGTCAAAGAAGCAATTCGGTTTTCCAAGAAGTATCAACCAGATGCCATCTTGGCAGTTGGGGGTGGTTCAGTCATCGACACTGCCAAACTTATGAACCTTTATACCTGTTATCCTGACGCTGATTTCATGGACTTTGTCAATGCCCCTCTCGGTAAGGGTAGACCCATAGACAAAACTCTCTTGCCACTTATAGCCGTTCCCACCACAGCAGGAACTGGCTCTGAAACAACCGGCACAGCTATCTTTGATCTTACTTCTCACAAAGCCAAGACTGGTATTGCTCATAGAAACCTCAAGCCCTTGCTTGGTATATGTGATCCTTTAAACACTCGCACCATGCCATCAGCCGTACATGCCAGCTCGGGTCTAGATGTTCTATGTCATAGTCTGGAGAGTTGGACTGCCATTCCTTATTATGAGAGGACTCCCAGGCCAACAAATCCGATTAACAGACCATCTTATCAGGGTGCTAACCCCATTAGCGATATCTTCTCGTTACAAGCGTTGAGGAGCACAGCCAAGTATCTTCCAAGGGCAACGAAGGATCCAGAGGATCATGAAGCGCAGAGTCAGATGTTGCTTGCAGCCACGTTAGCTGGTGTGGGTTTCGGCAACGCTGGCGTACATTTGTGTCATGGTAGAACTCCTTTCCCCTTTACCCCTTTCTTCCTCGTTATTCTTTCGCTACTGGTAATTAAGTGCTGTAGTTAGCACCTGAGGCCCTCGATCAATAAGCAGAGGATACTAATTGTGTTCACCACACGCTAACACGCTCAGGAATGTCCTACCCGATTTCCGGTCAGAACCCAGGATACACTCACCCTGGATACGTGACCAAGACTCCAATTATCCCTCATGGTGTATCAGTGGCTGTTTCCGCTCCTGCAGTATTCCGCTTCACGGGTGCTTCCAACCCCGAACGCCATCTTGCTGCCGCCGAGTGCTTTGGCGTTGATATCTCGAATGTCAAGAAGGAGAGCGCTGGCGCTGTGCTAGCCGAAGCATTAGAAAAATTCCTGGAAGATTTGGGAGATCAGCCAAAGGGACTTAAGGATTTGGGCTTCAAGAGAGAGCATATTGATGGATTGGTAGAGGGTACCATACCACAGCAGAGAGTCTTGATGCTGGCACCAAATTTGGCGGAAGAAATTGGAGAGGAGAGAGAACAGTTGAGAGCACTCTTTGAAGATGCCATGGGTGACTAAATAAATATTTCTGTATATATTTCAAGGCAGTCCTATTCTCACCCAGAAGATTTACTCTGTAGTTTTGTTTTGATGGATCAATTTTCATATGCTCTCTTTCATTCGGTTATCGCCGCCTTAAAACAGGAGGGTGTATGAAACCTCATTCACTTTCTCACACAAACATAATACCATATTTTCCATCGGACCTCGGAAAATTGAGGTTGAAACCCTTTCGTTCGATTATATTTCATCTGTACTTCTTTTAAACCCTTCTTTACACATACTGAACTGTCGGTCTGCCAATCCTTGAGGTTTGACCTGGTTTCTTTCAATTCCACTTCGGTCTATCGTTCGACCCCTCTCTGAATCTCTTCTTCCTCTTTCTCCGAACCCCGACAAAGATTTACAACTCCCAGCTTCTGGTCCCTTACTGTATCAACAGACCGCATTTATTTCTGCTCAAGGAAGTTTTGATTTCAAAGGAACCTTTCGTGTATCTTTTAAGCCGCTCAAGGAGAGAGATTTCAATCGTTTCAAGCTATTCTTACGCCTTTTCTACCTTACTTTGGTTCAATCGGCGGGAATTTGACAAGGGACTTCGAGCTTTTTGCATTACAATAGCGTATCATACTTCTAATCAATTGTAGACTCGATTGGGAGAGCTATTCGAGGACAAAATAGATTGTTGGAACCCTTCTTCTATCCAATCTGCTTTGATTCGAGTCAAATTACATCGAAACTTTCAACGCTTTCGTCCAGGATTCCCTCCAATCTCTCCTCAAGACGATACTTATAATCTCAATCGCAATCATGACCCTCCACTTCACCTCATTCCTCAAGTCCGCCGCTGACGTTCTAGGCAATGCAACGAAAGCGCATCAGAATCGCCAGAACCAACCGACATCTCAATCCTCGGCAAAGAGTGGTGCACTTGCTACTGTTCCTCCACGCGCTCGTTACAATCCTATCCAGAGTACGAGCTCGACTCGAACCAATCCCTCCGAGAACCTACCGCCCACCCCCAAGATTCGTGCCGTAGATGAGGTTCCAGAGCTGGAGATCGATGCCTCGAGTCTCTTTGGGGGCACGGGCATCACGAACTATCGGGGTGTGGATACGGGTCCGGTGGCCGTTCCGGTGGCGATTCCGGGCATGGGGAGTTTGGTTCGTCAGCAGGGGGTGGTTTTGGATGGTCAGGGGGTTGTGGCTGGGAGGCAGAGGGCCTTTACGATTCCGAGGAAGCCGTTGCCGGTGAAAGAAGCTAGGGAGCGGGAGGAAGGTGGAGAGCGGGAGGAAGGTGGGGAATTTGAGAGGGAATTTGAGGGGGAATATGAGGATGTGGAGGTTAGGGGTCGAACTCTTGTTAGAGAGGAAAGGGACCATGAGTATGGTGGGGGTGTCGAGTTTGTACGTGGAGAGCAATTAGAAGGCGAACAGGGTGCAGATGAGCCATATTTTGAACATGGAGGTGAATTTCAAGAGCAAGAGCCACTTGAGAGTATTGAGGAGAGGTTTGCGAGATTGGAAAGAGAAAGAAGCGAGAGAGCTGCTAGAGATCTGTAAGTTCTTCTTTCTTCTTTCTTCTTTGGTGTTTTTGTTTATTTGACTTCTTGCTGAGGTTTAATATCTCTCTATATCTTTTTATCCTTCCTATCATTAATCTTCTACCACCCTCCCAATATACAATGCACCAAAAACCACACTGATAGCCCACTAACAAAACCCCAGCAACCACGAAAACCCGCTTCGCTCCCACCCAATCCATCCAACTACAATCACAACCGGTACCGCCCCCACCACCTCGTCCATCTACAGCAATAATAGCAACTCCCTCCGATCTCGTGGCTTTCGTCGCTCGTACACGGCACCCATCAATGGTTTCAACTTCGCCGCCATGGGGGATGTCGATGCGGGTACGTGTGGTGCAAGCCATGATCCCCATGGTCTACACGGCATGGGTACCATGGAGCGCGGATCAGCAGCGCAGCGTTATTCTGGTAGTACGACGGCTTCGGGCTCGAGAGCGGGTGGTTTTTTGAGGAGAGCTAGTATTAGCTGGAGAGGCATGGGATTTGGTCGAAGTAGTTCTGGCGGTGTTGATGCGGCGGGAGTCACTGATGCTTTGATGGAGAGATCTGGAACGGTCGATTCCGAGTCTGAAGCTTTGATTCATGATATCATGTCGGCTGGTGTGTATATCTTTTTACTCAACCCTCTTTTCCCTTCCTCTTCCCTTTTGCTTACGCTATTTTACGTTACATTCATCTTCTTCCCTTTCTCACTGGCAATTTATTTACCAATCAATTACTAACAACAGCACCACATCAATCAACAGACGCAGAACGTAGACGCAGTCACAGGCAATCCATGATCCTCCCCAAGTTTGAATGGGAAGATGAATTTTTGGGCGGAGGAGAAAATGGTCATTAGGAAGGGAATGTAAGAGGGCTGAAGATTCCGAGATAAGTAGTGAAGAGATAGTCAGTGCATTGGTTGAGCTGGATAGTTATCAGTTTTGCTGCTACTACTACTGCTTTTGCTGCGGGCCTCTTAAGGGTGGAGCGATTAGCGATGCGAGATGCATGGTTTCATGATCATTGGGTTGAGATCAAGCGAAGTGAAGCGAAGTGAGGGAGGAAGGAAGGCTGATTATCGACTCGTGCCGATTCGATTCGATTCGAACCTAAAATTTTAAAAGTTTTCTTTCTTCTTTTTTTGCATTGGAGGAGTTCACTTTGCGTACAGGTTATCGGTGCGTCTTTTGATTGCTGGGATCACTGTGTGAATGAATGCGTAAATGTGAATGGAATGCAGAGAATGAGGGAGGTCCTAATCACTAATCCGCATCCATCCATATACATTGAAATCATAATTTAATACTTGTAATCGGTTTTGGTATACTAGATTATTGGTACGGTGTATTACGTTTAATGGTTTGATTGTACGGGTAGAGGGTAGAGGGTAGAGGGTAGAGGGTAGAATTGTAGATTTATTACTCTAGTTATGCAACGTATCTCGTTTCGTCTCGTCTCGTCTCGTCTAATGTTAGTATTAGTATTAGTATTAGTATTAGTATTAGTATTAGTATTAGTATTAGTATTAGTATTAGTATTAATGATATAATGATAATGATAATGATAATGATGATGATGATGATGATAATGATAATGATATAAGACTGGATTGGATTGGATTGGATGGGGAGTATAATAGGTATAGAGGTGGCTGGTCGTTGAGATTGTTTGGTTTGTTTGGTTTGTATGAGGAGATGGTTGGTTAGGGTGGGGAGGAGGGGCAAGGGGGTGGATTTGGTGGTGTGGGTTTCTTGAGTGGTTTTTATGAGTTGGGTTGGTAGTTGGGTTGGTATGGGTGTGTGGAATCGCTTGTTTGGGAATTATTTTGTGGTTTTGGGGGATTGGGATTGGGGATTGGGGGTGAGAAATCGCTTGTAGCGGTTGATGTATGGGAGATTGGATAGTAGTTGAGTATTTGGGGGAGACGAGATGGGTTGGGATGGGATGGGATGGGATGAGATTCAGGAGTTTGAACTTTGAGGGGGTGAGTTTAGTTGTGTGGGTTTGGGTGGGTTTGAGTGGAGAATGAAATGGAATGGAATGGAATGGATTAGTGAGGGTAAGTCTAGGGCTAGGGTTAGGGCTGATATGACAACGATAATGTAAAACTCTCGTTTTTCATAAGTAAGGAATAGATATAACTTGAAAACTCCCATTTCGAGGTATTCATCAAAATGGAATTGATTATTTATTTTGTTTTATTTCATATGTTTGGCATTGTGAGTGTTTATTTGATGCTGAGGGGAACTTAAAATAGGGTTGCATTCATATCATGTCATGCATCGAGGACCATCATGATATGTAGCGATGGTATTTGGGATAACGTCGACTATTTCATTTCTAGAGGGGGCTCGTTTATAGTAAGCGGATATAAGTTTACAACAAGAGAATTTTCGAAACGGGTTAGTGGTGAAGAATGTATGCGGTGTCGATGATGGGATAGTTGGGCGACTCGGCACCAGAGCGAGGGTACTTAGATACGAGGACCTTTTTCATAGTGGAGATGCGGAATTATAATGCGATGAATGATCTGAGGTATCTTTAATGTAGAGATAATATCATTCGCCGAAAGAAAATCGCGTGATATAGACTCAGATACCTGATTTGATGATATGAGATGTTACTCACAGATTCGTATATATAACTAGTGCAATCGTATTGCATACCATCTAATATTGTGTTGCGGGAGTCACGTCACGACTCTGAGATTTCGTTAACATCCGAAGATATTGGTGGATGATTGGTTTAGTTAGAGCCGTACCAACCCTCCTTTGAAACTTTGAAGTTGATGAGTGAGGGGAAGCAAATCTTGGAGGTTCTATTTGGACCTTTGGAATGTATAAGGGGGCCGTCAAATAGGGATCTGGATGGATTTAGTACCTAAAGCTGAATATGGATACCGGCTTTCCTCAAATTCTTATCATGAAATTTCAACGAAAACAGTAGTAAATTTAATTAAGAAAGAGATTCGCATGCTTGTAAGCTTTTTAATTGTTTCAATACCCAAATCATGATTCTAGGATCGCAGAGTCTGAGATTAAATAATTCGTAGTCTTGATTTTTCTGTTTTTCAGCCTTTAATCCTTCACATACCTTGGCTACCTACTCCTATCCTATCGCCAAGCGAGACCTCCTTTCAACATTTAGCATATGAAGAATCGGCATTTGAAAGATTCTTGTAATTTTACTTGAGTTTTTAAGATCATACTCTTTTCCTATCACAAACTCGTATGCTATGGCTATCTTTTTACATTTGGACAGTGGCTATAATGGAAAACCTGAGTGTAAACGGGAAAATTGCATGGCATAGTACGAATAACCATGTTACTAAATGTGTAACTGTGATAAAGTTCGCTTAAACTCGCATCTATAAAGCAGAAACAAGGGGTACGATTTTGATAGCTTATTACCAGAAATTTCCCTTACCTGGTTGGATTCAGTTCGATTTTTTTTTTGCAACATTCTCAGTCTATTATCATAATCATGTCTAATGATTGACCCAACCACTATGAAAATGACAACGAAGCCTGAATAACGTTCTTCAAAAAGTTTGTTACACCAAGTACTCCATACTTAGTCTATATGATATTCCATCAAATGTAATATAAGAAGATGTTCAAAAATAAGTAGATAATCAATTCATCGCAAAATATAATGAGGATTCTTGATTCTAATAAAACTTTGATTTCTGGAGAACCTTGATGAAGATGAGTTCTCAAAGGCAGTCGAGAAATCATGGACCGTGACCAGTGCGAAAAACTATCAAGCGACTATTGGCTTGGTATAAATCACAAGTGGTAATAATATTAACAGAAATCTAGTCCAGAATAAACTTGTTAACACTGATATAACAAGAAAGCTCAAGGCCGGATTTTCATCTTCTGTTTCCAATAGTTAAAATATGAAGACTGCCTTTTATACTTGCTAGTGGAACCGAAGGGAATGATAAAACTGGAAGATATACAACACTGCTTGGAGAGCCGTATAAAGGTCTCTGTATCTAGACCTTCTGTATGTAATGTGCTAGGAGGTAGATCAACCTTTTTTTTTTCAGAAGAAGGAATATGCTGCAGATGTACGAAATTGGTAGAAGAAGCCCAAAAATCTGACCAGGAATGGCCAAAGGAGTGCGCACTGTATATTGGGGGATGTTGGAGAAATGAGGAAATGCCTAGGGGTATTGATGTTATGTATGGCTCTTACTCTCAATATGTTCCGCTAATTATATAACTGGTACTGCAATACTCGAGTATGAAGGCAATGGGACCAGTGTTAGGCTAAAAAAGTGAATCTTGAAGCATGACGTCTGGTCTGCCTGTGGCTGATTCGGCCGTTATTTTATAGTGGATAGGGCTTATGATTTGGTTCAGATGTCTTGCAGATTTGTTAGATATGGATGCACTATTGCGGAAGGTCCATGTAATATAGATAGAGGAAAGGTAACATCAGGTTGGCATGCTGATCTTGTTCATACCACCTCTTTTACCCCCAATTAGACATCGTGACGAGTAAATTGCAAGAATTCCTATTCAATCTCAAGCATGAGCCATTAACCCTCCAATTATCTAAAGACTGATTTCTTCAGGGAAGATCCAAGACAATACGATGAATACCCAATTCACGAGTTTCTCAAACAATGCATGCCAACGAAAATGATACCCTCACCTTTTTGAGGATATGTAAACATGCTTCATTGCATCTGAGCCTTAAATACACCTTGATAAGCTAACCAGCAGCATCATATCTATGCATCATATCACTAGCATACCTCAATTTTAGTCCTTCCAAAGTTCCTCTGAAGAACCGATATGTGTTAAAGTGCTTGGAATATATGGTTAATTGAAGTGTCCATTCAGCAAAAACTTGCTTTTTGGTAATCACCCAAGCCTATAACCTGAAAACTGCGTATACACTTATATTTCAAATGATCGTAGCGAAGATAAATCAACTGCCTCCTATGATTTTCGTTGTGGTTGTATATAGGTTCAAGGTCATTTTGTTGTCTTCAATGTGGTGAAAGAACTATAAATGATTAGCAAGATTCCGTTAAGTCAGTATGAAACTGTCATTCTTGAAGCTCTACACACATAAGATCTAAAGACGATGATGTATTTGATTGAATTGATAAATAACTTAAAGCTGCAAACAACCTGCCGACTTACTATAAGCCCGTTATTTACTCAACGCTTGCGTTATCTCAAGATTAGACACTTAGGGTTATGTATTCATATGAATAGGGTTAAATGGTATGTTGATTCTGTATATTACTTTTCCATTTGTACGGAAAGGAAGAGTATATATAAGCTAATTAGTTACTCTAAAGGGAACGGGGGAAGGTATATATAAAGTACGAACTTCCACGTGCAGTGAATGTACACACGGACAAGTGTTCCGACACTTATGTATACCTCTTTCTTTCTAAATTTAGGTGTGTTTGGCGGACGATGAATATATGCAGTTTCGTTTCGCAGGTTTGGTAATACGATCGGAGAGTTTGACATGGTGTTATGAAATTATCATGCTATTGATTGATGTGTTACGTTACGCACTTGGTAGCAAGATAGCGGTCTGTATTGATAGACGTTCACTGTATCTGAGGCAAACTACGTTGATAAATGTGACGTGAGTAATAAACTATGGTGGTATGAAATCTTGAGGGAGTCATGAGAAGATGGATCTCCCTACTCAACAGACAACCCGGACTCTTCTTTCCATACAACATCGAACATTACAAGTCTACAACAAGGCAAACACAAAAATGACATCCATGCATTACACTTACAGGCACCCACTGATGTATCAGAACATGGAATTTGCAAGCTATGGTACAACAGCTAAAGAGCTCTGTGCGTGGTTGACCGACGATCGTGTACTTAAAGACTTCGCACAAAAAAGATACCCTGATCTCGCTCTTGAGCTTGCGCTTCCAAGGTACATTTTTGAGAATTGGATTGGGGGCGTGGAGTTTATGAAAGATGGCGTACGCCATATCATCGGTCCTAGTATGTGCCTTCTTCGTTGACAGCGCCCGACTATCTACAGTTTTGTGTACTAATGAGCTTCCCATAGGCATCAAATGCTATCACGTAAAGCGATTCGGCCTCGAAGACATGATTAATAATGATAGTCCGGAACTATGTCCCGAGTACAGTGGTAGACGGCCCCTAAAAGAGGTAGATAAAACATCTGAAGAGAGGATTGAGGCTCATAAGATATTGACGGGCGTTCATTGCAGCGAAGGAGGCTGGAATCTCCCTAGAGATCACCCAAATCATATTTTCGCATTCCCACTCGGTATGTATAAGTATCGTAACAAGCGTTAACATTGTGTTTAAATTCTCTCTATCTGCGTTTCAAGATTACTCGCAACTAACTGTTTTCCTCATGTCCAGAGATTTTGGAGGTGATAATCAGTTATTTATTAGTTGTCAATCCTGCAATAGGTTCCTTGGGACCGACATTTATCGAACCATTGTGGCTGCGAGGAGAAATGATTCGGCGTCCAGAATTCACCGTCCATCTTTCTGACATGCCTAGTCCTGACTTCGAGAATCCTAAGCATATGCCTGGTCATGACTCTTACGATGGCGCGACTCCCTATCAAGAATCCATCAGAAAATTCGAACTAGGTAACGAGTCCGAATCATTCATCCAACTGCGAAAGATTCAGCATACATTTATCGACGCCAGTTGCTTGCGTACATGCAGAGCTCTGCATTATATTGGTTCATCGATCTTCTACGGAAACAACTGCTTTACTTTCACCATTGTAAATGAGGATTGCATTGTATCACCAAACCATCTCCCAGTCTCGGAGAAGCAGCAGCAGCAGGAGATTAGCGATGGAATTTCTCAAGTCCAGAGTACTGTTTCTGAAGCTGAGCTGAAAACATGGATATACAGCGATCAATTTCTTCATTTTCTCTATACTATTCATCCGCGAAATGCTGCACTCATCAAGAGGCTTCGGTTTGTTGTAAAATGGAGAGGATTGGTACGGTTGGCTGAAATAGAGAACGTTATGAAGATTTACACCCAGTTCATCGATAAGCTCTGTCCAAATTTGAAAACGCTTTCCTTGAACATAGATGCCGGTAGAGAATTCTTGAATCTCTTCTCGGACAAATTTGACGCAGACCGAATTCATGGATTATTGCTGACTACGGTCTTGAAGGAATATGTTAGGAATCTGAAGTCGCTAAAGACTTTGATTCTGACTAATACCGACGTCAATACGATGGGGATGTTTAAGCCAATGGAAAATCCTCACGCAGTGGAGACAGTGCAGTGGTTCAGAGATAGAGCGCACAAACAATTTGTATTGGGGATGAGATCAGGTTGAATCCTTTCACATCTTACGTTTCTAGGAGCACTACTTGGATTTGACATTCTCTGTTTGTATCCAGTAAGATACTTCAATATAAGATTCTTCCATTGAATAATTGTGACTTGAATGTGTGCATCCCAGTGTAGGTGATATAAGAGAATGCTACCCATCAAATCCTATGATGATAGAAGTTCATCTGTCGCTTATGATTATTGTTGTCTAAATATTCGTTTATAATAACTTCAATAAGGAGTTTTACTGCCAGTTCAACCTATTAATAATCCACCTATGGACTTATAAGCCAACATGAAAGTTGAGTTGAAGGCTTTCTTCGCAATATGGTACTTTCTTTTACACGTCAAAAATCAGTAATTAGAATAGTACGCGGCATATCTTGAATACACTCCACGCTAGTGATGTATATTCATTTTGTCTGATACATTTCCATATGTAATATTAAGCTTCATATCATATATCATTAAGAAAGTATCAAAATACCAGAATCTGTTCGCGAATCCGTACATCAATTAATAGATGACATAGGAAAGATTCAGGCTGTATGGCATTCCATGCCCCTTCAAAGGGGTAGAGTTTCACTCCATAAGATGGCCATCGGGTAAAAACAGTTAGAATCTGCCACTAAAAGAGTAATCAAGTAGCTACATATCATCTAGATCGCTATATATGAATGAAACACTGATTTGGATTGCTCAAGCTTGATTTCACAAGCTACTCGTACTGCCATTAGCATATTGTTAGCGCCTGGTTCATCACTGGAATATACAGCATATACTCAGACTTACTTTCTAGGGAACTTTATTTAATACAGTCCCGGTATTGACTGGTACTTGTTAGATTTCAATATCAGAACATGGGGTAGAAATACAACGCTGACCTTACGGCTTTTTTGACAAGATCACCGGGAAAACGTACAAACAATTAAGCGAGAATATATTCATTAGTTTCTTCCAAGGCGATAGATCACCGCGCTTAACAAAAGAAATTCAAATCTTCTTCTATAAATGTTCAAAAATAGCCACCCAGAAAGAATGATTTCAACACCCCTTCATACCACATCAGCCATTTCAAAGGATTTTTGTATCGTATCGATGATGATTCGCTACGTGTAGCCAGCTCACGGACGGGATTGGATGTATACGTCGCCCAATAATGCTATTGATGGAATTACAAATCGAGAGGCTGCAAATTTCGTGGCTAACTTCAACATCAAGGAAGGAGGAAAGTATATTCGGCTCAACGTTGGAGTGGCTCTTCAGAGATTCTTCTTTGAAAAGTGGATTCCAGATTTCATTGTTGTGAAATATGGAAAGTGGTATAATCCACTCCTTCAGTTTCTATTTTCCATTCGTCCACGGAACGCCGCACTGCTTAAAGCTCTTCAGCTTTCTGGTGCACTCACAGTACACGAGTTCATCGACGACAACCGGCTCATGATTGCGAATCTTGTTATTATAGTTTCTTCCGTAATATCCGCAGTTATATTCTCGAGTAATCGTACAGTTCATCAATAAGTTCTGTACCAACCTGGGAAAGATTGTTTGGGATATTCAAGCATCCGACTTTGATGGACCTATGAGCAAATCAGAAAATCCGAAAGAGACTATTTCAATCTTAGTTAACTTCCCCGGATGGCCAGTGAGTACCCCTACTAGAACCTATAACTACCTCGCAACTGCGAACACGAGATTCAGTTCGCGAGATGCACAAATTTGAGCTTTTCTAGAATCTTCACCGCGTGGGAGGGGAAATCCCTACACAGCTATACTGACGCGGAGTCATCCCGTTCCTATATCGGGACGATTTATTTGGCAATCGAGGTAGGTGAATATAGGGATTGATATATCGCACCATTGAATCACATCACTCCAACTTTTACGTATATGATTTGAGAACAACGTGACTGAGTATTCAAGCATTAACTTCCATAATGCGTCATCTACTGTGCGAGAACAGTCTCTAGGTAAATGCGGGGAGCTTGAGAAGCGAGCTGGAATCTTTCATGAAAGCCCCCTCCTAGATCCATTCCCTCAAAAATTGTTCCCAACACTTGTTCCAACATCAACATCAGCAATATCTTACACTTTCCATTCGCAACTTGACATACAAATAGTTTTTACCTACCACATAACATCCATAAAAATCAATATCAACAGGTAGGTTCTATTTTTTTATGCTTCAACTGTTACATTGTCCCATCTGTGTATCTTATGTCAATAGGATCCACGTCAAAATGGTGAGAAGCCAAGAAGAGAATCGTAAACTACCAGTTCCACCTGAGGTCCAGCCGTTAACTCCACATGATCTTGAACTCGCACGCGCGCAATTTCCCGAAGAAAAGCTCGCATCTCGAGCCCTGGAGAAGTGGGCGCGAGCTAACTGGGAGCTGGCTTCCGGGAAATGGTTTTGGAAAGATAATCATCGCGTCACTTGTGGTCACGGTATGTTACTTCAACCTCGACTTGAGCATTAGTTTCCCAGGAACCCTCGCTTACTCGGACAACTCTAGATGTATTTTACTTGGATACGAGGAAGCGCATGTCCCAGGAGGTTAAAACTTGCGATGACTATGATGAGTACGTGGTTATTTCATCAGACGTGCGGCCCACTCTAGCGGAGATCGATCAACCAAAGCCAGCCTCATTGAGAAGATTGGTTGCGCACAAGAGCGAAAGTCAATGGGCCTTGCCTACGCAGCATCCTCGACACCTGCTTAACTTCCCTCAAGGTATGGGAAGCCTTTGCCGCTTGTTATAATGTTGATGCTAACTACTTCGTTTATAGGAATCATCGACATGATTTTCGAATTCGTATTAGTTGCTAAAGGCCATACTGTTTCACCTGATGTCACGATGACCAACAAGAAGATTGTATACAAGATGCATCATACGTACACTTTAGATGGTGAGAGATACACCAGGATGTACTACCCAGGTGATTCTTGGAACAAGGACCGTCTCCCTTTAAGCACCATTGTCACTGAGACACGCTATGATTCTCACGGCGAATACTTTGTGCTCCATAAAGTCTACCGCGAAATTATCGATGCGACACTCCTTCGAGTGTGCAAGAGCATTTGCAAACAGGCAACGAAGATGCTGTACACAGAAAACGTGTTCAAATTCTTGACGATGGAGACTGGCGAAAGAGGACAGAGTGGTTTCTTGATTGGAGACGAAGTCCATCCAGGTAGAAGAAACTTGGTAGAGTGGTTCTCCATCGATGGGGGGTCCTGGGAATACTGCCATAACGCCATAGACCAACTCAAAAGACAAGTACCTGTGATGGACCTGGAACCTCAGATCTATTATGATCATTTCGCACGATTTCTTCATGCCATTGGACCAACTAAAGCTGACATGATCAAGAGTCTGCATTTCAGCGGTTTCTTTAGTTTCCATAGCTGCCGCAAGTATCACTCAAGTTGTAGAATTCGAGTAGGTGGATGCGCAGAAGGTTTGTACTACCATCTGAAGTGCTATGTTCGTTTCATCTCTCGGCTCTGCGGCAACCTACAGAAGATTGTCATTGAAATTCGAGAGGATGGCGAGAGCGATGGGGATCGTCCTATCGACAGGGAACAACGAAAATCTGAAGCTGAGTCACAATTGCAATCTATTTCACAATATCAGTTCAAGGAGTGGTTTCAGTACAAGAGGTACTTTAATGGCGAACCCCTGAAATTTTACAAGATAGAGCATGGAGAGCAAGGCTCTATCTCGAGCAAACTGGATGCTTCAAAGAAGAAAGCGGTATGGATCAAGGAGAGAGCTGATAAATGATTACACGAGGAGCTCGAGATTTGAAAGCGGCACAACGGCGCGGAGAATAGAGCCATCAGCGAAGAGTAAGCCAGTAGCTCAAACCTTGTATATTTGGCGCAAGGAGTAGTGTCCCAGTCAGGATCATAAGCGAGGACAAGAACTGTCTCCGAGAATTCAGTATCCATAGGAATTAAGCAACTTGGAAGGGAAGAGAGCAGGGAAATTAGTATTCAGTATTTATGCCTATTGATTCAATCAATATGAAATGCCGCTTTGGGGAATGCATATTTGACATCTTGTGCAATTTTCTTGGCCTCAAACTTTCGGTACTACTCATTGGCTTTTCTCCAAATACAAACAACGCTCTACCCCCAATTACTAAGAATACTCCAAATTACAGAATACAGCCAATCAGACTCAAAAATGAATTCCTTCTTGCTTCCTGAGTTCTTGAAGAAGATTGAAATCCATACAAACGATTGCGCTAATCTTTGAAGATGTGGAACTTTCCATAATGCACAAACTGGTTTGGATTTGTTCTACTCGAGTATAGTCCACACTATTGAATGCGGCGGAATTGCATTCACCTTTCTGTTCTTTTGCCCATCCTGTGTAGCTACTTGGATCTACTTTTTTTTGCTCCTTCCCTCCCCGATATGTGGCGATAGCTCCGTCGGAGCACAAAACCAGCCTGCCATGCAAGCGCTACCCATACGAATAGGCAGTACAACGAACATGCATACGTTATCTCAAATCAAGGAAAAAGAACCACATGAAGTGCGAAAGCCATAGGAAAAGTATACTGGGATGGCCTCCGCGCTCCGGCTTGGTGGGCTTAACAACAGTACGTTTTGACGCATATATAAAAAGCACATTTTAAAGTTTATAAGAACTGCTTTTATGCATCAAAATCCCATAGTTGTAACCTGTTTGTGATACCTTTCAGAAAATCAAAACCTATTGAGCTCCTCTAAAAGTTGATGATTATCATCATCATCATCATCCTCGATATACGGTATATCAACCAGCACACCTCTACAGCTTCATAAAAGCGCAATCCATATTAGACCATATTCACTTTGAACCTTCATCGCTGTTTTCCACGCAGCGCCGGGGCATATTGCTTTCTCAGCACCACCCTTTAATATCCGATGGCCCAATACACTTTTCATTCACCGTAGCCGACAAGAGTCTTATCTTGTCTTCAAACTTACTAGAGATATTTTCGTTCTTCTCTGTATGGAACTCGTGAGGTGTCAAGTACATAAGGTGTAAGTGAATAGACGAAGCTAGAAGCGAGAAGTTCCCTCCTGTACCTCGGTCATCCTGCTCATGTCTGAATCACAATTCCAATCTCAATTTTATTTTCAATTGCAAATGCAAATGCAAATGCAAATTTAGTTTGATTTCAAGTTTCTTTCAACGTCAATCTCGTCATCAATCACACAGATCAAAGGAGCTCAAATGGATTGATGGAACCTCTCTTCGCCATCTTTCCATTCCGCATCTATCTACTCTATTCTCAAATACGAGCTTTAGAAACCAAGATGGCGTCACGATTTCCACCACGCGTCAAGCATAAGCATATAGATAATCTTCCGTCCATGACACAAGATGACCTTGACGCTGCCCGAAAGGAATTCCCCGAGGAGAAACTCGCATCGAGAGCACTAGAAAGGTATGCGCGCAAACACTGGATTGAGAGGCGATACTTTTGGAGAGATGGTTTTCGTTATGTTTGTGGCCCAGGTATGTGTACTGTCGCATCGAACATTGAAGCTTGAGTGGGAGAAAAGAAGAAGCGTTTGTTTGTGCGATAGATTGACTGCTATCATGACAGATATCCAATACTTCACGTCAATCATTCCGAGATATAGGATTTGCTTGGGATTAGACAAGACAACATATCATGTTGCTAAACATCCTACAACTTTGGCCTTTATTGATAAACCAAAGAAGAAAGGTCTTCGTATTCTGGTCGCACATCAAAGTGAAGGTGATTGGGCTTTACCTCGCGAGCATCGTCGTCACCTTTTCAGCTTTCCCCAAGGTATGTTACTATCTACGAGTAGCTTGTCGCTCACTATTGGATGAATTGGCCTGATCAATTTTGCGATAGAAATCATCGATATGATCTGCCGTTGCGTTTTAACGATACAAGACCATACAATCACGCCAAATGTAACAACATCAAACTGGGTCAAGCGTTTCAAGGCTCATCAAACTTATTCTCTCGATGGTGAAAGAAGCCTTGAATCCGAACGAAGCTGCAGCACCATCATCACTCAATCTCGCCAAGATCATCAAGGGAAATACTTTGAACTTCGAAAAGTATATCGCCCTCGAATAGATGCAACGATTTTGAGAGTCTGCAAGAGATTCAATAAAGATGCGATTGGAATGCTTTACGCAGAGAATGTCTTTCAATTCCGAACTACGGACTGGACTCTATATGGTAGCCCCTGGTCATGGATTGAGGGAGAAGAAAACGGACACTCTTTGAATGAACTTCCTTTAGTGGCAATGGCCACTAATGATGGGATTGCCGATGGTTTTTTATCAATCCGTAAGCGTGTTGCCGACGCGCTGCATGCCATTGAAGATCAACAGCCCTTCCAAGTCCCTTACAATCACTACGATCACTTCTTCCGCTTCCTCCACTCAATCGGCACCGCAAACATCCATTTGATGAAAACCTTGAAGTTCAGTGGTACATTGTTGCTTCACAAGTGCTCCCACCGAGCAAACACACCGGAGGAGTACTGCAACAAAGACCTACTCGATAGTCTTAAACTTTACATCCCACTCATCGACCAGTTCCTCTCTTTGAAAAAACTCGTCATCGAAGTGCACGAAGACCAGCACGCGAATCCGTTGACGCTCGTCGAGCTGGGTCTTCAAGGTACGCCCCAGCAGCAGTTCCGAAGACATCTATCCGTCTTTTTCAATGGACACCTCCGAGTACTACCCCGCGTGAAGAACCTCGAAATCCAGAGAAGAATCGGCGGCAGGCTCGAAAACTAAAGGAAATTACTGCGCCGAGAGAGTGGAGATCAGCTATGCGCAACAATGACATGGTTCATGAATAGTGCCCAAACCATCTGAGGGGTGTAAAGAAGAAGAATAGATCAATAGCCGTCATAGGATTGAGAGGTGTAAGGATTTAGCTAAACCTGGATATAAGATAGGTTATGCACTGAAGGGGAAAAACGGGCTATAGGTACAAAAGTTGACCTAGGAAAGAAGAATGCCTGGTGGCCTATACTGATAGTCCTACAACTCGGTGATTTCTCATGATCTCATGAAGTTGCGATGTGTGCCATGCAAAGCGTCTATTGAACAAGAAGCAAACGATTTTTCCGACACCGATGAGATCCAATATGAAGCTCGTAATTGGTTGATCAAGATTCCAAATCCCCACCCGATGAAGAGTTTGCATTGTTGATTTTCCTCTGTGCTATAATGCGCTAATCAAGCACGGACCATTTGGAATCACTACTCTACTCAAGTATATAATTATTGGTTCCCTCTCTGAACTTCTTTCCTCTTTCATAGGCAATACTATGAGTATACCTCCCCCCTACGTTTATATCTACTCTCACTCTCTCATTCTCTCACTCTTTTCATCACCCTACCACACCCACACCCACGCTCAAACCCAAACCCCTACTAACCTTCTTCTCCCTAACAACAGTCAAAGAATCATTTCTCTAGTAAACGTTCAGGTTTCAACCTCTATATTCTCTTCCAGAGCCACAAACTCTAATGGGAACGATGAGCCGATCCTCAACACCCCAGAGTGAAACCATTTTTTTTACTATTTGCGTTCGATCTATCTGTCATGGATAGCGTTGAGATCTCTCTTGTTTGAGAGGTTTCAATGTGGAGGAAGTGGTGATGGTTTTGTTCCGGAATTGGTGCTCTTTGGATGCTGGTTTGGGATGGGATGGGTGTTGGTGGATGTCTGACCAGTCTGCTATTTTTGCTTTTTCTTCTCATCGCGTATTTGGCTTGTCTGGAATGTGGAGAAGGTGGTGGGTTGGGTTGGATTTGCGGATGGTGTGGTGATATGAATGGATGGATGGATTGGATTACTGAGTTCCTTACTACTTGGTTTGGGTCATTGGATTTTTTCCCTAAAATTGTGAGTATTTGGCATATACCCAGGTCAATACGAGTGTTACAATTGGCAAGGGGCAAATAGAAAAGCATCGATGTTAGAGACAAGTTTCTCAAAACAATGTCACGCATTTGGAAAATATCATGATCATATTCTAATCTACTCGTATTCTACCCTGCTCTACTCCATCTCATACTCAAAGCCAGTTTCTAAAATCTATTTTAACTAATTTTCCATCGACTCTCAGTCTGACAATTTTCGCGTCATTCCAATTCCAATTATTCATTGGACCTGGCGCTGGTGTTAGGTTGTAAAGTCACGTGTGATGGGCTATTTTCTATATCTTCTCCTGTAGTATATAATGAATACCGGTCCTATACTATCTATCTCTCTCTTTATCTTCCAAACTCATATATAAAAGTTATTCCGGGCAAATATATAAGTATTTCAGTATGCGAGTATATATATTAGAATCCCTGTGATATGCTTTGAGAATTTCCACCAAAGCTTTCAGGGATCGAGAGAACGTGGTAGCATGGAAATGACAAGCATGTTCTTAATGGCAAATTTTTTTTTCCAAAAGCGCCATTGTCAATTATATGCTTAGTACTTCAAACTTAGTATATCTCACTCGCAAGTTGCGGTCGATAAATGTTGGATCGTACAACTAATGAACCCCCTCGCTTAATTGAATTATTCCCTCATGGGACTACTGTACTCGGGTAATTCCCTAGGGGAAATCCTCAAAGTAAAGCAAGATTCTCTTTCTCTCCCTCTTTCAAAAGAAAAGGGAAAGGAAAAAGAAAAAGAAACCTTCGATTTCATTCGTGAGCTCACTGATAAAATTTCCATCGATGGTACACAATCATCATCATCTATCCTATCCTAATCAAGTCTCCAGCTGGCTTGAAAAATATACATTTCCAAAAAAATCTTCGTCCCGATGCGCTAATAGGTTTGGAAACTCCGTTGGGCTCGGAAGTATATGTATTTTATATGAAAGTGGGGGAATCATCTGAGTTGATATCTTCGCTACTAAATACCGGGTGACCGGTAGGTACTCGAGTAGATTTGGTTGAATTTCTTCGCTTTTGGGTTTGTAATTTATGTTTTTTTTTGTATCACTATTGTAAAGGCGAGAAGAATTGAGAGGATATCTTTCTTTGGTTTTTATATATTGGTAGATTGAAGGCATTTTAGGATATGGGTTGGATGTTAGAAATGATTCCTTCTTCTTCATTATCTCTTCCCAGTTACATATTTATCTTCCTATTATGATCATCTTTTGATATAAACACTACCCCATTCCTCAAGTTCTTAATACCCTTTCCAAAACTCTATTCACATCGGGGTAAGAATGTATAATTAGTAATCGTTCTAGAGTAGGTTAATAACTAAAAACTAACTCTTGAACCAAAACCCCTACTCTATTCGTTATCCCTATCCCTATTCTTATATACACATATCCCAAACCCAACCCAATCCCAACCATCGCCATAAATTTCAGCATGTCTTCTCCCTCAATACTTTACACCCGAGTATCAGCATCATCAGAACCTTCAAATCTCTCCCTGATCCCCCAACTCCCATCCCATGCATCCACCACATATTACATGCTGCGCCTTGCTTTGTTTCTTCCCCTCTCACGTTCCCCAGCAGTTTCCTCATACTCAAAAGGTAACTAGTTTCGTTCTCTCAATCTCTACTCTATCTTTATCTTAGAAGGGGATGGCATTTCGATCGTCCTCCTCAAAAGATGAACACCGACACTTATGAAACGAAATTTTCACGACATCTATAATTCAAGTTTTTAATTCGGCCGCACCCTGAAACCCGCATCTCATCTCAATCTGACTTGTTTCATGATTGCAAAATAGGGTTTGGATGGGGATACCCACTCATGATTTCTTCGTTTTGGGATTTCGAGTTGAGTTGAGTTGTGGGTGGGATGTCGCTAGGATTGCAATTGGCTTTCTTTTTTTTCTTCGGTTAGATTTAGGGGGGGAGTGGAGGAGATATTGGGGTGATGCGGTGGTGGATGGGGGTTGATGGGTAGAATTGGTGAGGCATTGTAACGTCAAGTGCGTCGACATGACGGGGACGAGGACAAGTGGTGGAAATAGAGGCGAGTTAAGGAATAAAAATGAGGTTTATCACCAAAGGAAATGAAATCTCAAGAGCAAAATATACCAAGAATTGCTCTACAGCTGAAGCGCTTTTTAATATCATCCCCCTCGAAGATTAATGATGGATTCAGAAAAAGGAAAATGTTTACTTGCAAACTATATGCATCGAAGCCAGCTTTTCTATGGGAAGGTTAGTTGTATGGCGAATGGAATGTTAATCATGAACTATGTTTCGAGCAAAACATTATTAAGATCTATTGTATTGAGTACTTCTTTGATGCTCTCTGCTCTATGCTATGGAAGTGACATTTGTGATATTTCCAGTATCTGATATTGATTAGAAGTGATATTTTGTTATATGAATTATTAAAATATGTCGAGTGATGAGATTCAGACAGGGTAGAAATTACTGTCGAATATTATTTCCCGTCTTATACAATTATAGTATAAGTAGAATTAATCAGCCTTCTACGGGTACATACGCTTTTCTTTCTCAAGTCTCTTATTCTAACTCGGACTCGCTATCTTGGGATGGGAAATCCTCGCGATAGATGGAAGAAAATGAATATCGAAGGACTCGTAGAAATACATAGTCGTTCTAGTTCTCTCCCGATAAAACCAAGGTTCGATCGTTGTATACTCTCCCAGCCTTAGATACTTCACAGCCATCTTCAATATTCCAACTTATATCTTGTAATCATCTTTCATGCTGTTAATCAGGGTCAGAATTTAACATAGAATTTTGAAAGGAGTGCCGCTCGTATACGTGAATGAACCAAAGAAGCGAACCCCCTCGAGCTCCATCCACGGGCTCAACATCGCTCCCGAATTCATGCAATCCCGGACCCACTCCACCGCTACCCTGTAGTATGCAAACGCAACACTCCTGCGAACTCATGAACCTCGATCGCATCATGTCATCGTGTCCACACGTCAACCTGTCAAGTCCAAGCATCATCATCGCAAAGTCCACGCACGCACCGACGAACCAAAAATGCAAACGCCAGTTCTGCAGCAACGACAAACCCACTCCCAAGTCTCAAGGATGCATCTCCACAATGTTCCACGAGCCTCATCGAACTTTCTCCCATCTACATTATAGCCGGCTGTGGCTGCAGTGCGCAATCCAAACCGCAACAGCGGGGCAATGCCGAAATGGGACGATCCTCCAATCGCAATTCCAACTCCAATGCACGATTCTTAATAACCCGGGTTGCAGGGATTGGTACTGCGGCATCTCATCTGAGACGTGACACGCAGCGTCTGTCCTGCATGCAGAACCATCAAAACGCAATGCAAGTTTGAAAAGAGAAAGGAGGTTGGTGACTCGAGTATCGCACCGTCGATTCGAAAGAGGATACGTACTCGTATAGCGTCCTCACACACCGGTTCTATTGTCCAGACGCAAAAATAGCGAGATTTCTCCCTTGAGCTTTCAGCCCCCCTTTCGAGACCAAGTGGCCTGACGAAACTGATTGATACAGGCTCCTCGATTTTGAATCTTTCTTCTTCTTTTGCATTCAGAAAAAGTCAGGAAGAAAGGATACGAACAGCCGCAGCAATATAATACAAAGCCACCACCATCATACAATACGAGTACCATCCCGTACACTCAACACCCCCCCAAAAAGAAGAGAAAAAGAAAAAGAAAAAAACTTCATGGAAATGATTACATACTAGCAGTACTCGAGTGCATACTCTACAAGTTCCATACATACATACATAAGTTTACGCGTCCGCATCAGCCTCAACATCAGCCTCAGCCTTACATCTACTCTTAGGATCCGCACAGCCACTCCAGCTCTCTCCTCCCGTTGATCATGTGGAAGGAAGCTCGGTTCGTAAAATCCACGGTACATGTGGTGCGTGAAAAACACGAAATCGTTACTATTGGATTGGGGAGGAGGGAGGCACAACATTAGTTCCCGCACGTTCCACGGGAGGGGTCAAGAATCCAAAAAATGGGAAAATAAAAAATAAAAAATAAAACAAATCGTCTGATCCAGCCATACATACAAATATCCCTGAACGGCTGAGTGGCTAGTCCTTACCGTTGTACGACTTGAGTTGTATGGGAG